>JAZHYW010011879.1:0-60533 GCA_037355805.1 Ixodes ricinus
AGGTGAAATGGAGTACAAGCTCTGGCACAGCACATTACTTCAACCAGAGATAGGCTGGCAAGTTTGCTATTTTCCAAGAACAGTCCCCATTTGTTATACACTACCCAAGAAAATCATCTATTCCCTGAACTCGTCACACTTTAGTTACCTTTCTAAAGAACTTTGCATTTCTTTGTTTTCTATACTGGTCCTCGAGGCCTCTTGGAGACTGGAAGTTGTGTTGGGGAGGGACGTTTATTTTGCGTTTTGTCATACCTATTTTCGACATCCTTTTTATATTGCTTTCGATATTTTTATGAGCAATGTACTTCCTGCATACACTGCGGGGTTTAATTTACTTCTTTTCTCATACTTGCCTTCGGTAGCCTTTTTATATTCCTTAGATTTTTTTGTGAACAATGTTTGTTGCACACACACTTGAGTTGGCTGTGTTACATGACAATGCTAGATGATGAATAAACATCCAGTCCAGTACTCGCCTCTGCATTCAATATTTATTTGGATTTTCACCGGCATTACCATGTAGGGAGGCAGGGCCAAAATACATTGCTGCATGACAGGGGCCCCACCCCCTGTACAGTTCAGAGCAACACACAGAGCACATTTGCCATGCTAAAAAAATATGCCAGCGACATTTGTTACACGACTAAAATGCCGAGCAACATAAGAACAACAATACAGTTAAAACAAAATTGCAATAGAATTGGAAGCGGCAACAACAGTAACACTTGTTACAGCCCTCAGTAGCTCTAAAGAAAGTTAGTTTAAATGGCAAGAGACAAAAAACAAATATGGACAATTAAGGAAGAATACATTTAATTCAAAACCGAAATGGTCATGAGGAAAAAAAAACATGGTCTAAAGCAGAGTAAAAGATGCATTCCAGACCCGCAGTGGAGAACGGTGACATGGTGAAGGAAGGTTAAATATATAGACCGTTTTATCGTGGGTAGCGCCATTTTGAGAGCGAGAGAGAAAAGGGGAAAGGGTACCGGCGCTTTCCTCCTTTCTGGCTGTGTAGAAAGAGTGAAAGACCCGGATGAGGGGCTTGGCCGGTGTTGGGTGTCTGCCGTGCCCCAACTTCGTTCGCGCTTTCTTTTCTGTTTTAAACTCGCAAACTTAATTAGAGCCGTGGTCTTTGATGGTGAGAGTTCCCCGGTCATCGGGACACCATTGCTCGGTGATAGGGTGCACGAATAAGGACAGAAAGCGCCGAATACTGTCCGAGGACCTATGTAGCTTGCATGGAATCCGGCAAGGCGAGTGCGGCTGCAATGTTTCTAAGCTCCATCGCTTTCCGTATGACTGGAAATGATGAACCATTCATCAATTTTTGCTTGCAATGGGCCTGTTTCAACGTAGCCGTTTAGTAGTAATCAACAAGCGATACACGAAACGGGAACCTCAATTAACTTTTGTAAACACCCGGGGCTGCTACAGATCGTTTTGCCGCGCTGCTTTTATCTTGCGTGTCCGTATTCCTGTATTTCCTTGTGGATGAACGACGAAGACGTTCTAGATGTACTTATATCGAACCGCCGAAAACCTCAAGGCAGCCACGAATTATTTTACTATTTGATGCAATATTTTGAGTACCAACCTCCAATTTCTATCGCTGACACGTTCGCTGCCGCTGTTCTCCCCGTCGCCGCACTGGCGGATGCCATGACTCGAACAAAGAAACGTGCCCACTGGGCTCGAAAACGCAGATCGCAACACACGAGACGTACCCTGCAGCGACTATCCAGCGCTTCAAAGCGCCCAATCAACGGAAACAACCCACCAGCGCCACTCCAAGGAGCGCTTTTGCCGGCTCTCTGGTATCGCGCAGGAGATCGCGATTCAGGAAAACCGATAGAACAACCTTTTCAACAATTTATAGCCTCACCCGGCGGCGGAAATGAGCCTTCAACTAAGTGTTGTAGATGATAAAATTGAGTCAGTCACCACTGCAAATTATTAATATTAAGATAAATTCAGTTACAAAATTTTACAAGCTGAAACAGCAATTATCACGAGAAAACTGGCACGCACCTTGCGAGCGCACCCCATGTTCATCGGCGGTACAGCATTCGGTGCGCGCTCCATTCACAAAATGTTCCGAGCACTGTCGAGAGGATGGCGTTGAGGAAACGCTTTTTGGTTTACGGACGAAATCCACTGCCGCCGAGACCGGGGTCATGTGGAAAGCGATGGACCTTAAAGACATTGCAGCCGCTCTCGCCTTGCCGGATTCCGTGCAAGCTACGTAGGTCCTCGGACAGCGTTCGACGCTTTCTGTCGTTATTCGTGCACCCTACGACCGAGCAATGGTGTCCCGATGACCGGGGAACTGTCGCCATCGAAGCCCGTGGCTCTAATTAAGTTTGCGAGTCTAATACAGAAAAGAAAGCGCGAACGAAGTTGGGGCACAGCAGACACCCAACACCGGCCAAGCCTCTCATCCGGGACTTTCACTCTTTCTACACAATCAGAAAGGAGGAAAGCGCCGGTAGCCCTTTCCCCTTTTCTCTCTCGCCCTCTTTCAGTAAAACGGTCTATACACTGCTGTTTACCTGTTAGTGGAACATTTACTCATTTCTTTTCCACTTCCTTCCACCTGACAAGGCTTGGGTAGAAAGGCACATTGGATCACTTAACTACCTTCATTTCTTTCTAGTCAACAATGACCAGACCAGTTTAATTAAAGGGCAACTCCGCTCAGTTTCAAATATTTTGGAATAATGAGTGATTTCGCATTAAAGTGTCGTGGAAAAGACGTTATTTGTGTCCCGAAAAATGGAATATACATTTTTAAATATGTTAAACACGAGCAGAAATCTAAAACGAAAATTCGGCTCTGTCCGGCAACATTGGCCTCGGGCCGCCAAGAACATGGCTACAACGTGGTACGAGACGTCACATGATCCTCTACGCAACGACCGGCGGAATTGGGGCGGGCGTGTGCCAGGCGTGAGTGTAGTCTGCACCGCACTCTTCACCACGTTTTGGTGTCTACGGCATTCAACGACGTCTGCACAACTGTGGCATAAGTCTGCGCACATAGTGTCCGTACTGTGGACGAAACTCCGAGAGAGAATAGTCGCAAACGGTGAAACGACGACGGCAGTTGTGACGCGGGAGACGGCGGTAATGGCAGGGCGGCCGTACGGCTCCCAAGAAGCGCGCTGCTCCAATCACGTGGACACCGCTGAGAGGAAATGTTGTTGACGTCACCTGTTACATTTTCACAGAGAAGTAAAAACAAGCAAAAGGGGGAAATTGTGATGACATTTAGCTCAATGTTGCCTATGCCCACGCCGTAGCCTTGACTGCTCTGTTGGTTGCACCTCAATTTGCTAGCTCAAATAGGCCGATTTCGGCAACTTGGCGAGTTGCAAAGTTTGCCGGACCGTTTAGGAAACATCAAGAAGCAACTACGTCGTAATATTCGACGTGCGGTCTTGCTAGGTGATGCTGAAGAGGACTGCATTGTTTTTTCTAAAAAAACAAAGATGAAGCGGAGTTGCCCATTCAGATAGCTAAGAACACAATAAAGAAAACAATTCAGAAGCTTGCATATGCTTGCACAAAAAGAACTTAGCTTTCAGGAGCAGAACCTTTGAACACTACATTGTACTGCCATGGTACCTCGCCCTGCGAGGAACAGAAGTATCTCATGAACTTGTCCCTCACTGCTTTGTTAGTGTCGGAGGCGTTGTTTGAGCTGACACGGCCTACATCTGACAGCGCAGTACTGCCAGCAGCATCACTCCTCCACTGACCGACGGTTACAGCGCCAGATGCAGCTTCCTGGTCTGCGTAACCGACGGGGCAGTAGCGACGCTCCCCCTGCTCGCTCTCGTCACACACCCTCAGGTAGTTATGCAGGTTGACGCACGCCCAGACAATGGCCTCCAGAGTCTCCTCAGACGCCTGGATTGTTTGTCTGAAAATGCGCCAACGTGCCACCAGGATGCCGAAAGTGTTCTCAATTATCCTCCTGGCTCTGGATAGCCTGTAGTTGAACACTTTCTGCATCAACTCCAAGTCCTTCCTGGGGTAAGGGCGCATGAGGTTAGTCAGCAGGGGGAACGCCTCATCTGCCACAAAGACAAAAGGCAGCTTGGCTGATGTATGGGGTAGCCGCCCAGCTGGCGGGAGACCAAGTCCTCCCGACAGCAGAGACTGCCCCATTTCGGAGTCTCGAAAGATGCCCCCATCACTAAACCGCCCTGGCTGCCCAATGTCCACCAGCGTGAACTTGTAGCTGGCGTCGCAGCTTGCGAGGAGGACAATGCTGTGGAACCCCTTGTAGTTGAATGTGTCGGAGCCTTTACCAGGTGGAGCTTGGACGGCCACGTGCTTGCCATCCAGGGCTCCGACACAGTTCGGGAAGTTCCAGAGCCTGCCGAACTCCCCTGCAAGCCGCTCCCACTGGGCAGTGTTGGGGGCCTGCAAAGCCAGTCATAAAATGCTCTTGGGTAATTTTATTCTAATGCCACCATAGCACACAATGCTCATTATAGCCAGAATTCAGTAACAACTGCACTGTTTCGCACGAGCAAAGAAGAAAGGGTGTAGCATCTGATGATTCGGAAGGATAGGCTTAGAAGAAACTTGAATTTAGTGGGTTCATTGATTTACCAGCGAGATAATTTAAACATTCAGAGCTTCCTCGATCATCCGCACCGCTGTGCACCGGGGCGCTGAGGTGCGCCTTGTCGTCTTCGATCAAGTGCACCGGTGCGCACCGGACATACTCGATCAACAGAGCGCACCCTCCCGGTGCGGCTTTTCGTTGCCCCAAAGCGCACCAAAAAAATCAGCAGTGCATTGGGGTGCAGCCCCATCAGGCATTGCGGCCAGGACCGGAAATCGAGGAGATGGCGGGAATAGCAGATGGCGATTTTGTGAAAGCGAACACACCTAACAGTGAGGTTCTATGAATTTCCCAACCCTTCTGACAGTAAAGACGACGAGCTTCTTACCACTTGTGCGATTACCAGTGATTGCTGCAGCTGCAAGGAGCGCCCGAAAGTTACGAACTTCGTGGAAAGCATTGTGAAGCATTACGATAACACCGAGGTATGGCTATTGTCTGGTGGTACTCTTACCAACAATAATGGGCAAAATATACCTGTGGAATTGTTACTTGTTTCGCGACCCTATGGACAATCACGTACACAATGTCCATCTGTGTAGAAATGCTAAAGCCGCGAGTAAAAGCCAGGAGAAATTGACAGCAGACAGGCACTGCATGCAGACGTACACAAGAAAAAACAAACAAAATGCGAAGTGATGCATAGTGGTGCTCGCCGCGGTGCACCGGTACGGCGCAGTTTGTCCTCAATGATGCACCGACTACGCGCTGCACAACCGAGCGCTGTGCACTGTCCCGGTTTCAGGGCAATTCCGGTACGTGCTGATCGAAGATGGTATTAGAGTTCTCTATTCTATGCGAAACGTGCTTGTCATCATGTCACATAAGGATTAACATTTTCTCGAACTTGTCTACTCACAGGGCGGTAGAGTGGGTCTAGCACCTTGTGGAGGGCCAGGCACGTTTCCCTGATTATCCCGGAGGTCGTCGACCGGCCGATCCGGTAACTGGTCGAACATATTGCCTGAGATGCTCCGTGAGCCAGGTACCTAAAATAGTGAAATGAGGGAAACAGATTCAGAGACAGTAACACATGATCATCTCAACTTTTAGAGCTGACTGGTGAAATGAAAACAAACTTAAAACTGAGTACACATTAAATGGTGAGTGACCCAGCTGTTTGAAAAAGAGGTAGCAGAAAAGAATGAAGATATTCAACTCACCTGATTGTCAAGGACAGCCTCTCCGCTGGAGCGATCGGCGTTCTCCAGAATGTAGCTTGCTTCAGCAGCAGCGGCCCAACCAGGGACAGCAGGTGTTCAAACCTGCAGAAGAAACGGTTTACAGGCCGTCTCCAGTCCTAGCTGCCTCGGTTCGTGCTATAAAGTGAACTTTTAAAAATGCGCGCAACATGGAAACCACGTTCTTTGCCTCGCTCTTTTTTGATGTTATCTCTGCGTGTTATTTTACGAGGACTTGGCAGTTCCAATGGCAGCGAGCGAGCGAGGTAATCAGAACTGTACGTGCTCTAAACAAGCACCTCCTAAACTTTGGCGGGCATTCGAGCTATTTGCTATGCATTTAGCATTGGAAAGAATGAGGTACAGTACGCACCTTTGCCGTGTCATCCTGAAGTACATAAAGAAATCTCGTCCGTCGTCCAGCCGCATATCGCGGACGAGGTGGTGGTACTCGCCGAGGTTCTCTCGCGAACGAAGGATGAACCGAACCCATTCTCGGCGGGGGCGTCTTTGGCGGCTCAAGAGCAACATCGCAGCGGAGGACCGCGCGACTAGAGCCCAGTCCGTGTTGCTGCCTGCACGGACAACGTACGCCCTTACGCAGCTATTGTAGGCGCACAGCAGATCATCGTGGCTGTACGCCGTAGCCGAAACCTCCGGCTGCTCCGGTGAGGATCTCGCGTCGGGCACGAAACCGTCCGCCATGTTTGTAAGCGTAGCTGGGTTGCTTCCTATTGGCCATGAGCAAGAGCTGAAGCTCGTTTCTCATTGGCTGTTGATGCGTTTGGTTGCATGCGGTTCCATGTGTGTGAACACGTCGCGCTCAGTTGTCGTTGAAGTCGCAGCGGTTGCGTTCGTTCGTAAGCATAGTGGTCGCTCCGAACGCAAGTGTGTGAACGGGCCTTCACGCTATCCTACTCCACTTCTCCGTTTCGGGTTTGGGTTTCGCGCAGTTGCGTTTTTTGGCTTTTATTAAAATAATGCACGTGACTCTGTAGCAAAGTATTATTTGCGTAGTATTCAGACACCATAAATGAATCGCCTGACAAAAAAAGAAAAAATATACATTTTTGTGAGTGTCGAGTGTCCCTTTAAGCTGAGATAGTCGAAAAACGTTTAATGGGTCGCTACGAAAATCACGTCACATATACACTAAATATAACGGGCCTACGCTCCCCTATATTCAGCGTCGGGGATATGTGATGCGCAAAGTATCGGCCGCCAGACGTGATGGCTGGAGCTGCGCATTCCACCAAATTTAGCGTAAAAGCACAGCTAAAAAACATGATGCACAATGTCATGAAAACAACTGTAGTGGGTGACAGGTTAAGGATGCAGTAACAGGTCCGCCTCAAGCAAGAGCTCCGCGCATTTGCCCAGCTTCGATTGTACGCACGCCGAAACACTATCATAAGCAGGACGCTGACGCTGCAGGTGACGCATCTACGGCATGCTTAGCGTGCCCTGTCGCCGACTATGCTCGTTTTCACCTCAAAAACCGTAGTGTAAAAAGTCCGGCATCTCGCGCATCATTACCAATGCACCTCTCTATTCAGAACACTAAAATATATGTTGGTATGTAGATTTTAAATTTAATATATGTTATCTTATCAAGACTTACGCGTTTCAAACGGCAAAAGCATCACTTCTACCTCCGACAGCCAAATTATCCAAGAAGTACAGGTTTTCCCGCTCATAATGATGCAAATGCCAGCTTTTTTTTAAATTTGAGTGTCCCTGAATTTAATCCATGGAGCGGCACACCAATTCAATTCAAGTGTCAATGAATTTAATCCAATGTTGTCAATTATTTCATCTCACTGCCATTATTTTAATTCGAGAGTTACTGAATTTAATCCGTTCATACCTGTGAGTTAACGATGACTGCTAGCTCATAAGTTTCAACACTTTTAGAGGCGTACGTTGCTTGCAAGTCATGAATGACTTTTCACTGTAAGTGCGTGTTGCGTGTCTGGTTCTTTCGTGAATTTTGAATCGGCTGCTTGTCTGCAACCAAGCGGGAGATGCCAAGGTATTGTCTGCAACCGCGGCATGTCGGAAGCAGACGGTGAAGTGTTTGCAGACGGCACAAGAAGCGCTGCCCGAGTGTTTCATCTAAAGTTCCTGTATTGGCTCCCTTCAGGAACCAGAGTTGCGCGTTCATCCCCGTAGCGCTGGCTTTCCTGCATGGCACGGGATACTGCTCCTCACGTGACTCCATTCGGCGAGAAGCGGCGCCGCGTGTTCGCGCCGCGCTCTTCCTCTTACTTTTCTGGAAAA
The DNA here is from genome assembly GCA_037355805.1 of Ixodes ricinus. Lineage (NCBI taxonomy): Eukaryota > Metazoa > Arthropoda > Arachnida > Ixodida > Ixodidae > Ixodes > Ixodes ricinus. Next base: position 8,104 of record JAZHYW010011879.1, read on the forward strand.
CAGGAAAAGGAGGAGGAGACAAAAGCATTATTTTCTTCTAACATGACTGTGTAACAAATGTATGATATTTACCTTTTAGACAATACTACCATGAATGCATTGCCATCTTTTTTTTTCTGTATTGAACTGTGCTTATGCGTGTATGTATTCTTTTTTCTGTGAATATTTTTTACACGAATTTTTTGTCTTTTTCTTTTTATTTTCTGTGCCACTGCTGCCAAATGTAAGGATGGGGGGCCGAGGACTTGTCAAGCTGCATCATGCAGCTTTTTTCCTCGGTCTCCTCCGTCATCACCTGTTGACGGAAAATAGAAACATATTAATTATTATTATTATTAAAGCAGGGGACCATATGCCAATAACGCTTGCAACGCCAGCGAAGCGACCGAATCGGCGGTTTTCCTGCACGGATACTGGATCTTGCTCCTCACTTGAGCCCATCTCGGCGAATAGCGCCAAGGCGACAGAATTAAAAAAGACGCGCAACTCCGACTCCCGTAGAAAGCCTATACAGGAACTCTAGTTTCATCAACAGACGTCGTCTACTATTCCATGGCGACCGTCTGCGAAAACTTCAAAGTCTATTCGAGCAGGGCCGCTGCTTCATCAACGGGCTTCTCCTGCTACATTAAATCATCTGCACATACTTCACGGTATGCTTGTCCTTGGCTTGCGCCGTGCCGCAGTTGCAGACGATAACCAGGCATGTCCCGCGTGGTCGCGTACGGCGGCCTATTCTTAACCCTCCAAGGCAGAAAAAAAGAAGCGATTAGAGGTTTGATGATCTGCACGCAAATCGCACGCCTTTGTGAACATTTTTGGCAATGCATTAGTCTAGTGCGAGGTGTCGAGGTCAACCTCGAAAGATATATATCTACCTAAGCAATCCGACCAAAAGGTATCCGGTCAAGATAGGGCGCGGCTGCTTGACTGCTGGTGACGAGGCGTTAACATCAAGCAAGTCGCTCTAACACTAAGTATTAGCGTGAAACCTTCTCGGTGAATTGCGACGACTGACAGAGATTAACCAAAACCCAGAGGATGCTCAAAGGAGACATGCTACTCCGAGGTTACGCAGTATCTGACAGCTATGGTGAATGAACACCCAACCTATACGGTGAAGCAACTCAAACAAGAGCTTGAAGCAACTAGATCAGGTATCCAAATCACCCTATCTACAATTGATAGACTTTTGAATGGACATGGTTGCGCAGCAAAGCAACTTTCTCAGCAGCCCATTGACCGTAATCGCCATGACGTAAAAAGTGCAACAAAAAAAACGCTTCGTGGCTGCAGGGGGATAGTCCACCTCAACTTCGATCATTACGTTGATGAGACAAACTTTAATATTTGGTGTAGTCTAAGGTTAGAGAGGTCAAAACATGGGAAGGACGCCGTCGTGAGAACTACAGGTACCAGAGTGCGAAATATCGACCTACTCGCATGCATGTCTGCTAAAGGGATACTCTCGTGGACAAGTGTGAAAAAAGGATCCTGGTTGACTTTCAACGAATTTGATAATGCTCCCGCACACCGACGAGACGCAGACGCCGCCTTGTCCCAGGGGCACTCTTTGAAGTAATTACAGCCACACAATCTGTCCTTCAACCCAATTGATGAGATGTTTTCCAAGTGAAAGTCCGGCGTAAAAGTTTACGTCAGTTAGCATAGCCCAGGCGTACTTGCGCGGCATGAAGCTGCGACCTTAAAGGAAAACCGATGGAGATGCTCCAAATGGCGACGCAACAAGCAATGAGACAATTCAACGTGTTGATTTCGCGGCCTATGACCGCAATCATTTCATGTACATTCTCCCTGGCCTTGAAACCGAGGACATGTAACTCACATATTCGTGTAATCAGCATCTCGATTTGCAATGAAAATGGTCATGCCATTGAATACGTATACATAATTGAAATACATTTTTTCAAACACGATTTCACTCTCACGAGTCACGCAACGCGCATATACAGTGAAACGTCATTCACGACTTGCAAGCAACTTAGACTTCTAAAACGGTTCTAGCTATGAGTTAGTAGTCATAGTTAATTCACAGGCATCAACGGATTAAATTGAGTGACTTTCGAACTAAAATTAATGGCGTTTAGGATTAAATTGTTGACAACGTGGATTAAATTTATTGACTCTTGGATTAAATTGGTGAGTAGCTGGATTAAATTCCACGACACTCGGATTCAAAAAGCTGACACTTGGATTATTAAGAGCGGGAAAACCTGTAGTTCGCGCGGCGTATGAACGATGCGTAAAACTTAATTTGTTTTAGGAGAAAACATGTTCAGTCATAATTCGCACCGACTTCACATCATCGGTCCTTAAGATGGGCTTGCGGCTGAAGGTGTACAGTGGTTAGTGTTCGTTGCCTCGTAGCAACGCAGTCGTACAAGGCAGCGAATGGAGGGTCAGAACAGCAGTAGAGGCGTTTCAACGTGTTTAATAACCCGCCTCGCGGGATACCTTTCTACACCCTACGAAAGCACGGTTTTCCTAAGACGGCATGGCCTGTACTGCCTCCTCCGCATTTGCGCATTCTAGCTAACATCTCTACCACCACTGCCTAGTTCAGCGTGCTATCTGCACCAGCCAATCTCTTTCTGTTGATAAGAAGAAGTAATAATAGAGAGTTTTATTTTTGCGTAAAATAGCAAACTAAAGCACTGTGCGTTTGCGTTAAGGTTGAGTGATCCACGTTGCGCATGCGCGTCCTCGCCGTGCGCCAATTCAAGACCGCTCTTCGGGCTCCGCGCACGCGAACCGTGGAACACGTAACTCTAATGCAAACGCAAATTGCTTGCGTTTGCTCGTATGCACACTGATAAAACTCGCTAATTACCAGCAGGACGATGCAATGACGTCACGTGCAAGTCATGTATATGTGGGGGAAATAATCACTGAGGAGGTGCCAACGGCAAGGATGATTTTAAGTTGTCCTGCCTCCAGCGCGACCTTCCTACCAACGATAAACAATCGGTGACTCTTCGAGAGCGCACGCGCAGCCGAAGCGCATCGAAAGCCAAGGAATGTGTGAGGAATGTTTGAGACGTTGTGTGTGTTGTCCCCTTTTTGTCGTCCGTCGTCTCCGCCTTTTCAAATATGTGTGCAGGAGCCCGGCATCCGTAAGAGGAACCCTGCCGTTTTCTTCCTGTTGGTGACTAAAATAACCTTGCCTTACAAAATAGGAGCCTGCTAGAACTAAATTTGTACTGCAATCGACCCGGTTTTTTTTTAGGTTTTCGAAGCGTATTGGGTTTCGGCGTGCCAGGTCTCGTGGCCAGCGTCCTCTTCTGTACACTCATCGTGGCCGTGGACTTCTGGGGTGCCCGGAAGAGGCTAAGAGGTGGACCCCGGACGACCCGAGGCGAGGACCTGATGTTCGTTGGACGTAGCGTGAGCCTTGCTGTCGGTGTGTTCACAATCATCAGTATACCGCAAGGACAATGTCCCACGTTGCCGTTGCTTGCACGTGACATCATCAAATCATGATGGTGGTTATTCCTACTTGTTCTTGCAGAGCAAAGTAAATCCGGCGGTTCGGAATGTTCGCGGGAAAAGTACGGTGCCTGGAACCCGTGTCCCTCAGCTGTGTTTACCGCGTCCTACAAAATGATCCCTCGAGTTCTCCCTGATGACGTTGTAAAAGTGCCACTTTGATGCCGGCCGCAGTCCTGGTGGTGTAACAGCAGGAAGGGTAGATGTAGCAGACACGTGTTCTGCTGCGGGTTATTTTCCTGCTTGGCATACCGTGAAAACTGGAGCAGCCAGATGTTGAGACCCCGACAACAGTGACACTCGTGTTTGCTCGTTCTTCTAGCCGCGTATTCTAGCACCAACGGCCAGGATTGCGACAACCGGCAACAATAGACGTCGGTTTCTGTGACGTCATTTGTCGCAACTTCTGGACCACTTTTGATGAATGGACGGGACAGGCCGCTAAGCACACTGGTCAAAGACGCGTCGCAGTCACCGCAGCAAGACGTACACTATCAGCAGCAAGGCCACTAGAATGACCGCTGATTTGATGTCAGTGCTGAGCCATGTATTAAAATTAGAACGGAATGTATAATGAGCGCTGCGATGTTTTGGTGACTCCATCTAATGGTCCCTATTCCTGTCGTCGCGACAACGATTTGCCTTGCCGTGACGTCGCATTATAAAATTATCCTTGCGCAGTTTCCTTTTGCACGGGGAGCCTCAAAGTATGCAGGGTGATAAGGGAAGTGGGGAGTGATGTGCGATGCCAAAGAACTGAACCGACCGACCATGGAGGATCAAGACATATTGATGAGGGTTTTATAAAAACGAGTTTTTTTATCATGGCTACGTATTTTCAAATATATAAAAGTGCCAAAAACGACAGGGACAAAGAAGTGTAACTACAGAAGGCGCCTTGTGTTGTTCCGCTCTTGCTTGTCCTAGTCGATTTTGGCGCCTTTATATATTTGAATATGAACCAATTGGCACAACTTACCAGTTCACTAATTATCAGTAGCGGACGACAAGTTCGATTGTGTGTGTAAAACCCCATGAAAGCTCAAGGTCATCGTATTTCTAAATAAATACCATCAAAGGTTACAATATTACTGTGTTCTTCTGGCGACGAAAGCAGGATTAATCGAAGACGTTATGGTCAACGTTCGGTCAACCAATCGCTTTTTATAGCGCACGTAGACAATTGGGAAGGGCAGGTACATGGAACGGGCGTAACGTTTCAAAAGGACGTCGTAAAATACTTTACCTTGACAGGGCAGCAACATTTGGCAGGCGAGAGGTACCCGGCAAAATATTAACCGAACTCACAAGCCCAGGAAAGCTCATAAATTATTGCGCATCGCAGCTAGAATCCCGCAGCACAACCTGCGTGTACCGTCGTTATCAGTAGAATGAAATTGTTGTTGTTTATTCGCATTTTTAATTACGTAAAATCGTTTTATGGTTTATTTTATGTCTATATGGGTATATACCAACTCACGTTAACAAACAAATCGAAGCGCCCCTAGCGGCGCGCCACCGGGGCCTTACATGTGCGACGAGGTGTGGACAATAGACGCGGCGGCGTCTTTCCTCAACAAGCAATTGGGATGTTATGGTTTCGGCGTGGGAGCAAGTCCCCGTGCTCTTTATGTGTTGCAATTGTTGATTTTGTGTCGTCCTAGAAATTTCTGTTTACTTTAGTGTCCACAGTGAAATGGACAAGGCTCCTTACGCTGCACACATTCTCGTGAAGATTAATTTATTTATTTATTTATTTCGGGTTACCCCGCAGCGCCCGAAGGCATTATTGCAGGGGGGGGGGGTACATAGTTTTGAAGGTGGAAATAAACTCTTGCATATGTACCAAAAAAACAAGAAAAACGCAAACACGCAGGAAAACACACTCAAACAAAAGCAAGCCCAAAATATGATAAAAGAAAGATCGGTTACTCACATTCCAGGTACGTGCCAGATAAAAACATCAGCTGAGGAAAATATGCGCTAATAGCAAAAATAAATAACTCTCGCTTGCCGCGTGACACAAGAGTGAAGAAGAAACACACAGATGTAGATTTATCAACTACGTTCAAAGAGTAATAACATAATCAAAGTAGGAACAACTAAACATACAGCAGTATCACGCCCCGTAATCACTCGAAATTCGCATCGCAAGGATCAAAACATTTTCCTAGTCATGTTAGTCAGGCCAGCTGTCACGTGACAGTCTGTCAAAGAAAAGTGAACTTGACAAGATAGAAACGGTGTCATTTGGCAGGGCATTCCACTCTTTAATAGTGTTCGGAAAAAATGAATATTTCAGAACGTCGGTTCGGGCTGTCGTTTCCCTAATTTTTTCTGAGTGATCTAATCTCCTAGATACGAAGTTGGGGGGTTGAATAAACTTTACTTTATTAATCCCGGTTTGATCATGGTAAATTGCGTGAAGAAACTTCAAGCGAAGACGTCTTCTTCTGGAGGAAAGCGGCTCCCACTCTAATTGTCTTTTAAGAGCGGTAGCACTTTCTCTATAATTGTAGTTTCTTGTAACAAATCTCGCAGCCCTGCTCTGTACTTGCTCTATTTTTTTCCCCAAGTAACTCTCTTTGGGATCCCACAGAACACTGGCGTACTCCAGTATCGGCCTAACGTTAGTCTTAAAAGAGTTACTTTCGCTGTTTGGGGACAGTCCCTGAAATTGCGTTTCAAAAAGTTTAACATGCGGTTGGCTTTGGCCGTGACGAAGTCGATATGTGCGCTCCATGACAAATTATGAGAAAATTGAACTCCTAGATACTTTACTACTTCCTCCTTCTTCAGTTTGGCGCCGCCGATCGAGTACGCAAAAGATACTGGCTGGCGCTTCCTAGTGAACGTCATTTGGGAGCATTTATGAATACTGAGCTTCATTCCCCACTTTTCGCACCACAGTGAAATTCTATTAATGTCCTCTTGCAAAGCCAGGCAGTCCGATTCAGTCCTAATACCACTATACATGACGCAGTCATCTGCGTAGAGACGAATGCTTGATCCAATTCCAACAGAAATATCATTTATAAATATTAAAAATAGAAGAGGCCCCAGAACAGACCCCTGGGGGACGCCCGACGTTACGTCTACGTAAGTTGATGTTTTCCCGTTGACCAGAACTGCCTGTTTTCTATTTTTTAGATAGTCTGTAATCCAGTTAAAAAGACAATCAGGAAGGTTAAGAGACTTTACTTTTTGCAATAATAATTTGTGGGGGACCACGTCGAATGCTTTTGGAAGTCTAAAAAGACACAGTCCACCTGCGTTCCTTTATCAAAGGAATAAGCTATGTCATGGTAAAATTCAACTAGCTGAGTGTCGCAGGAAAGACCACTTCTGAATCCATGCTGATTAGGATTAAGGAAGTTGTTTATACCAAGATGTTTGAATAGGTTACTGTAAATTATGTGTTCTAGTATTTTCGAGCACACACAGAGTAGGGAAATTGGCCTATAGTTGTCTACTCTATTTTTTGGTCCGCTTTTGTGTGCTGGAACAACATGTGCTCTCTTCCATTCGCTGGGCAGACAGCCAGAGGACAGTGAGCTTTCAAATAAAACATACAAAAAACATGACAAGATGCCAGAGCATTCCTTAAGGACGCGACAAGATAGCCCATCTGGTCCGGTAGCCTTGTTTTCTTTAAGATTATTTACCAGTTTGAGGATTCCATCTTGGCTTATTTCAATATCAGGCATACTCTCTCCTAAAGTAAAGGAAAATGAAGGGATGGCATCCGCAGTAGGCAACGTAAATACAGACTCAAAATAACTGTTGAAGAGCATCGCCTTCTCACTGTCCTTATCTACTAGTCGTCCGGATTCTTTGATGGGTGGAATGCCTGTGACGTCTCTCTTTGAGGCCTTAACATATTTCCAGAATATTTTCGGGTTTCGCTTTAACTTTTCGTCAAGGGAGTTGTGAAACATAGTTTTAAAATAGGACATCTTTTCCTTGAAAAATGCTGTAAGCTCCCTCAGGCGGGCCAGATTACCAGCATTGCTATTCTGTCGGTACTTTACAAACACTCGCCGTTTTTCTTGATGATGTCACGTAGCTCTTTGTTAATCCATGGCTTGTCGTTGCGTCTTCTGGAGGTTATAACTTTTGATGGAACATAAGTGTCAGTAAGGGATTCCAGCTTTGTCTTAAACATATTCCAGAGTGTGTCAACATCCACATCAGCACTAAGGTCTTTAAACAAAGGAAAAAAAGTGAAAAGTTCGTCAGCCATAGTCGCGTAGTTACCTTGATCGTATAAGAAAATTTTCCTTGGGGGCATACGAGCTACTGCTTTCTTTGCGCATTTTATTTGTCCGATTACCGCCATGTGATCGCTAATGCCAGGAATAGCTGAGACAGAAGAAATAATAGAACTTTCATTGCTGAAAATCAAATCGAGCGTGCTATCTCTTCGAGGGTCCAAGCGCGTAGGAACCGACACGTGCTGGTGCAGCGCAAAACTAGAAATAAAATTGATCAAGGATTTATACGGCACGGATGAATTTGAGGTGCTCGGCAATCCTTCATCCCATTGCATATCAGGAAAATTGAAATCCCTCCCAGCACAAGATAGTCGAAAGAAATGGATGACAAGGCATTTGTTAATAGTTGGAGTGACTCGTCACTAGACGCAGGTGGTCTATAAAAGGAGCCGATGACGAGGAATTCGCCATTCAGCAGGGACACCTTACACATAACAGCCTCAAAAGAGTAGTTCGAAAGATCAACAGCAAGGCTTTGTAAGCTGTTATGTATTAACAGGAATACCCCGCCGCCATGCCTATTCCTATCCCTTCGGTAAGCAGCATACTCTGGCGGAAACACCTCAGCATCATCGATCATGTCATCAAGCCAGGATTCTGTCCCAATAACAACACTAGGAGCGGTAGTGTTAATTAAGTCGGCAAAGTCATCAACTTTATTTTTTATGCTACGACAATTCACAAGGAGTACAACTAGTTCATTCACTACTGTGGTCTTCTTAGCACAATTCCGAGGAAGATGAACTGGTTGCTATGCTGGTCTTTCTTTTACACTCATGTCTGTTCGATCAAAATAGTAAGATTTTTGACCCATTAGTAATTTGTTGAAACGTAGTTGAAATGGGATATTTTGGGTCTTGGCGTATTCTAGAAGCTTCTTCCTATCCTGACGGACAGATTCAGAGAAGTCCTCTCGAATCGATATTCCACTGTCTTTGAATCTAAGTCCCTGTGACAGTATGCCTTGTTTTGTTTTAAAAGAAGAAAAGTTAACAATTATTGGCCTACATTTTCCTGCGTTGAATCGGCCAAGTCGGTGAGCACGTTCAATATGTGTATCTTCGAGTTTGATTCCCAACAGATTATCACACGTTTTCGCCACTTTTGTTTCCGATATTGCCCATGTTTCATTTGCATCCTCGTCGATGCCGTAAAAGATTAGATTGTTTCGCCGAGAGCGGTTTTCTAAATCATCGTGGCTGGTGGTTAGCTGACTCAACTGCTCAGAAAATGCAGTCGACGTGGCCTGAATACTCTGTACTTCCGTTTCAAGGGTTTTTAATGAAGCGACATCTTTTTTTAGGGATTCAAGCGTCACCGACAGTGACGACAGCTTTTCCTCAGCCGATATTTGCTGTTGTCTAATTGCTGTCATTTCAGTTAGAAGAACATCTTGCGTAGTCTTTATACTCGGTAGCAACTCCATTACTTCGAGCATTCTGTGCACTTGTTCTTGGGTAAAGGGGCCTGGGTTGACCTCAACATCACCGGATACAATCAGCAGCATTCTAATGACAACAGACAGCGCGCAACAGAGCGCGTACATAGCACAAAAACTTTTTGCGTCAATGTCACAGAATACAAGGGCAAAGGGGCGCGGCATCGACAAGGCACATCTGTTACTACGATAAGATACAGGTTTGTAGACCAGACCAACCTGAAGAAGAATCCGACGTGAGCGGCTTGCGCACGACATGTCGATGCCGAGCCCCGCCTCGAAAGTGCCGCGGAGCTGGTTTTGTAGGCTGTGGTCACGTGTCAGCAGTGCAGGTTGCCAGGCTGTCCCTCCGAGACCGGACAGGTCCAGCGGGGAAGGTGCCAGGCAGTCGGCTTGCGGTTGGGGCGTTGTCCCATCTTTGTTGGATGGTGGTTGGCAATCGACGCTTGAGTAGGGCCGGGTGTGGATCAGGGAGGCAACAAGGAGTACCTGAAGAAGAATCCGACGTGAGCGGCTTGCGCACGACATGTCGATGCCGAGCCCCGCCTCGAAAGTGCCGCGGAGCTGGTTTTGTAGGCTGTGGTCACGTGTCAGCAGTGCAGGTTGCCAGGCTGTCCCTCCGAGACCGGACAGGTCCAGCGGGGAAGGTGCCAGGCAGTCGGCTTGCGGTTGGGGCGTTGTCCCATCTTTGTTGGATGGTGGTTGGCAATCGACGCTTGAGTAGGGCCGGGTGTGGATCAGGGAGGCAACAAGGAGTACCTGAAGAAGAATCCGACGTGAGCGGCTTGCGTACGACATGTCGATGCCGAGCCCCGCCTCGAAAGTGCCGCGGAGCTGGTTTTGTAGGCTGTGGTCACGTGTCAGCAGTGCAGGTTGCCAGGCTGTCCCTCCGAGACCGGACAGGTCCAGCGGGGAAGGTGCCAGGCAGTCGGCTTGCGGTTGGGGCGTTGTCCCATCTTTGTTGGATGGTGGTTGGCAATCGACGCTTGAGTAGGGCCGGGTGTGGATCAGGGAGGCAACAAGGAGTACCTGAAGAAGAATCCGACGTGAGCGGCTTGCGTACGACATGTCGATGCCGAGTCGCACGGCGATTCAACCCTCGCGGACGTCACAGAATGTACTCTAAAGGCTCTGTTAAGGTGTGTTTGTACTCCAACGTAACGTCGACGGGCGCGCGCGCCTGAGCGCGTTGCGCGGCGTTGCTGCGAACGGGGTGTCTATACTCCTACGACAAGTCGAATGTAACGTAGCGTAGCGCACCTCGGCGACTGTCGGCGTAGCTAACGACGGATTTGAGCATGCTCTATTACCGGCGTCGACGAGCGCAGTCCGACAACGATGAGTATCCCAGAAACCCTCATGCGAGTTCCTCATTCGGGAATCCAGTTGTCGGGGCGTCGAGGTCGTCGGGGCCCGTCGGAGTGTGCGAGACACTCATTTCGGGGATCTAAACCTGTCGTTCTTCCGTGTGTCGTGTGCTGTTGTCGTGTTCCCGTGTTGGTGCGCGTATTTAACGTTCGTGCACTCGGCTGGCGAGCGTTTGCATGAACGTAGACCTCTCTGAGGATGCGCTACCCTCAATTGCCGTTAGGCCTCTCGACCTAACATGCCGGTGGTGGTGAGCCGTGGTCTTGTGGTGACGGCAAAAGCTGGAGGCTCAATGACGCGCAAGGGGTAGGTTTAATTACAGCGTGAAACAAGGAGACGGCAGGCTCTTTAAATCGACCGGAAAATTCGGTTTCTTAACCTATCGCGCTACGACTTTGTGCAGCGTTGCCCACAGATGGTGCATCTTTTTTGTAAAATTTGCAAAGAGCGAACTTACCTGAGGAAAAAGTAAAGAAAGAAAAGGCTTAGCTCCCATGGAAACGCAGCGACGCCACCGGTTTTCAAACAACACGGCGCCGTTTCGCACGGGAGACAAGAGATGGCGCAAGCGGTCGCGACGCCAACTGCCGCCAACGAACGAGCATACGGCGCCGAGAGCCGGCACTTTAGCAGACGATCCTTTCGACTCAAAAGCGGCTCGCATTCCGCAGGCGGCGACACTCGCAGAAACAAAAACAGGCGCGGTAACAACAAGGAACTGCAGTTCCTTGTCTGCTAAACACGTCGGCTCTCGGCGTCGTCTGCTCGTTCGTTGGCGGCAGTTGGCGTCGCGACCGCTTGCGCCATCTCTTGTCTCCCGTGCGAAACGGCGCCGTGTTGTTTGCAGACCGGTGGCGTCGCTGCGTTTCCATAGGAGCTAAGCCTTTTTTTCTTTACTTTTGCCTCAGATAAGTTCGCTCTTTGCATATTTTACAAAAAAAATGCACCATCTGTGGGCAAGGCTGCACAAAGTTCTAGCGCGATATGTTAAGAAACCGAATTTTCCGGCTGATTTAAACAGCCTGCCGTCTCCTTGTTTTACCCTGTAAAAATAAGGATGACCTAATGTGTGTGCTATATGTGGTCATGTGCTAGTCGCACTCACGGGTAGCCGTTCCCGATCAAAAGAGCGCCGTCAAACGTGCTGGAACGGGGGACACGGTGAAACCTCTAAACTATTTGGCCGACCACAAATTTTCAACTGGGGTGTCTCAGTGCGCTAAACTTCTTGCGTAACCCGCACCTCTAGATGGTCCGCACAGCATAAACGTTTTAATTTTAGGCATTTGTAGTACCCAGAGTCCGTAAAATGCGATACACTAAGTCGAACGTGCACGTTTGCTGTGAAACAAGCTATTTGTTTTCAATTTGTCGTCACCAATTTGAAGCTGCAGCAAAACACCAACTCTTTTTTGTCCACGCACGAGCGATTAAAATACTGCTCTAGGTCACGTTGGAAGACAATAGTAGTGTTTGAACGACGACGCCTCGCCGTAGAGCGAGTGTTGCAAAGATTAACACGCACTTCTGACAAGAGCGGCGAGATGGCGTTACTTGTCTTCGGCTCCAAACGGAGTCAGGAGAATGCAGCTTGGCGGTTCAAACGAGTGTCGCTAGAGGCCGACAGAGTCTAAAATCTTCCCTGGTGGCGGATCCGCCCTCGATTTTTACATGAAGGCTTCTCGCATCCGCCGCAACGCACCAAACGGCTGCGAAGGCGTTGAGGTCGCGCCGACGCCTGCCGCCGTTTCTGGCTTCCGGAGAGAGCGCGCGGGGCGTCTGGCTTCTGCTCCTCTGCTCCGCCTCCTACCAACGGCCCAACGGTCTTCGTGCGGCGCCGGCACTGTTTTGGTTGCCTGTCAAAACTAGGGTCGAACAATGCTTCGAGAAATGTAATTGAGCTTTCTAAAGGTTTGTGTAGATACTGTGCTGCAAAGTAGACTGGCGATTCCGGTTTAGCTTCTAAAGTTTTCTTTTTTCGTTGCCCAGCGGTAAGTTCCAATCGGTAAGTTTCGTTTCTCTGTCACCGCTTATTAACGAAGGATTATTCCTTGTATGAATATTCATGCTTAAAGGGACACTCAAGTGGTTTTTGAGTTCGTGTTTTGATGATGACAGCTGAATTTAGACGCCCTAAGTATCCCTAAAAACCAAAAAGTATAGTCATACGGTGATTATTTCTTTAATAAAAATGTGATTGAAGGCCGCCAAACCTCGGATCCACCCGAAAACGAAACCACTCTCATTGGTCCTCGCACGCTTATCAAAAGGATCTCGGGCCAATGGCGTTGGACGACGTTCCGTCGCGCAGTGATCCCGAGGTAGCCGCATCGGCCGAACCTCTTTGTCATTCGAGCTTCGATGCTTCGATCATGGCGGAGTTCTCTACGCTCGAGGACCTGACGCCGTTAGAGGTTGAAATTCTTCGGCGGACAGCCGACCTGGGGATGATTTCCTATGACGCCACTCCGACGTGCGATGTGGACGATAGCAGCGCTTCGGAGTCATGTTCGGGTTCCGAGGACGACGAAACGCAGACCTTTTCGGGCGTTCTTCGATTTGCGGTTTGGGCAAGTCCTAACCAAACCAACGTTTGACATCGCAACGTTACCTCTGGTACGTGATGTCAAGCGATGTCGCCACGTTGACTTTCGCCTCGGGAGGACGGAGGGAAGGCTGGTTCAGACATGTGCAACGAGCGCGTATTTACGACTGCGTCCGTTGCGAACCGGAACGACCGCTCAGCGCCGCGCGTACACACACCTGCAACCACTACAACAAGCGCAGCGGGTCGTCATCTGTTTCAGCGGCCCCTCTTAAATGGGACGCACTGCTACTCAATGCCGTAACAGAATATAGACAGACAGTTTTCTATAGCCAAAAGCTTTATTATTTTTTTCTTGATAGGCTTGCAGGCTACAGTGGATGAAAAAAATAAAATAAAAAGATGCAGTACGCCGTCTTGGACGATCACGACTCTAATACACGACATTACCATAGTACAAATATCGCCACACGCCTTTTCTACGATTATAAAAGACAATGTAATCTTAGCAGCGATATAGCAACGTAGAAATATGATTTCGTGATGAGATAGACGTTGCGAGCGTTCAGGATTGCTGACACTAATCACTTTTCTCCGGTGATGAAAACGCGTGAAAATTCGCATCCTTTATACGGTACGCGCCAGTAATACCTTGAACTTGAGCACACGCATGAAATGCGCCAAATAAGAAATCCGGGCGATGTTCGAAGACACAAATGCTTAGAAAGCACCACTGTAGTCGACGTAAACGAACACGACGGCACGGGCGTTTCTGCTGTCTTGAGAGTGCCGCCACGACATCGCCGCTCGAGTGGGTGGATCTTCCCTTCTAGTACGTGCTGGGTTATCATAGCGACACACGACGAAAATTCACAGTCAAGGATAGCGCTTTTACGCGGAACGATGAGCTTCCACCACGCCGACCACGCCAACGATCACCACCGACGCCATGTTCGCAGAGAAGAAGCCGGCCGACGACCGGCATGCAACGCGCGCCACCAGTTCTCCTCGACCTGTGATTGGTCTGCCGCTGCGGTTGTTTCCAACGCAGCGGGGAAAGAAAGGCCGCCAAAATTTTCAAACATACGATAATTTCATTGGTCCTCGCAAGTACAGAAAAGAGTCCGCACGTATTTTATTCCTGCGTGATTAATAGGCGGTTCTGCCTTCTAAAACTGAAGATACTCATTCACTGACACTTCCTTAACGCCATCGCACCAAAAAGTAGCTTCCCCAAAAACCGCTTGAGTCCCCCTTTAAGGTTCTTGGAGCGATCAGTGAATATTGAAGCACACCAGGATTCATTCAAGACTCAGATAAAACAATTTGCAGAAGGGGATTTACGTGGCTCATTTTGAGCCGGTCATCTTCACGAGCTAAAATGAAGCCGTCTGAGGAAGATTACAGGTGCCACGATTCTTTTTGATGTCATGTTAGCCGTTGAAGTTAAACTGTCGTATTTATTAAAATGCATAATGTTATTACCTTTGATTCGAAATTGATTTTTGAAACCTTGAGTTCATAAACGTTATACTTTGAGAGTAGTTTGTTTTTCACCTATTTTCAATCGAAACTTGTTCGTTGATTCATACTTGTGTAATTCACCTTTTTTTGTGGCCACGTAAGAAAGGCCTTCGGAACGCACCCCTTTCAAGAATTGGCGAAAAGGCAAGCAATCTCTGTTCTCGTTCGCCGAATCTTTAGGGCCAGAGTTTGTTGTGAAGGACTTTAACATGCCCTAAAACAGTGTACATATTTTTTCTTGTACTTTAAGTGTTGATGAAGACAACAATGTGCTTTTTTGAAACATATTTGATGTGCTTACTTTAACTACGAATATACATGAGCACTCAAAACTCGCCAAACAGCGCTAAATGACGGGAGAAAAAAGATCGACGTAGACCTAAGCATTCCTTGTGGGTTGTGAATGCTAGAGCATGCAAGCTGCTCGTCCGCTCCCTTTTTCGTCTGCTGCGTACTTTTCATCGCCGGTCAGCGCGTGTGCTCCCCTGGGCACGGTGACTTTGGACGCTCCGTGTTAACGCCGAGCTGATGGACACGCAGCGCCATGGGGTGAGCGGTTGTGGAAACCGCGAGCGCAGCGGCCAATGGAACCGGTCGACGCACCAGCCAATGGAACCGAAGGAAACAAGGTGCCGTTTTCGCGCTTCAAACTGATAACGTCAGCTCGTTCGATAAAACAATTAATGCTTTCACATTAACAAAAAAAATAGAGAGTACGCGTTTGGACGAGCGCGCGTCGTGCGCTTCCAGGTACAGCTAGTGCCTTCTACCGAGCTTTTCATGCGGACAATATTGAGATACTGGGAATACGGCACAAATCATGCGTCTGGTACGCTTCGCTCGGGAAGGCTACGCCTGCGCACTCCTGACGGAGTCTTGAGCACGGTGGGCTCTGGGATTGGCAGAGGATCCACAATCAATGTCCAGGGATGAGACATATTCATTTCTGGAACTATTTTTTCGTTTCTTTTCTTTCATTCGTTTCGTTCTTTTTTTCTTTTTTTTTTTGGAGAGGGGGGTGGGGGAGGGGTGTTTATACACAGGGTGTTTCACAAAATGTGTACAAATTCTATATTTCTAAAACTACGCATCGCAACGAAAAATGGCTTGTGTCGTTTTGGTCCTCGGCCAGGGGACTGTTTAAGAAAAATTATAAAAGTTCGAGATAATTATAGTTGTTAATTATTTTCGCGTAATTAATGTTCTAAATATTGAGCTTAAGGGCTTGGTTTCAATTAGAATCTTGCGGAGCATCATCGAAAAACACTAAATGACAAATTGCGGAACGCTAGAAAGCACGCGCGGCATTTACGGCGTCCTGAAAAACCGCACAATTTCGACTGGCTTTTTAGTTTCGGTTTGGAATCTGAGCGCTTCTCGGCACCGACGGCACCGCGCCCCGTGGAGAAATAGTGCAACCAGCCTCTGCTGCATTGCACGACGACAGCGCAGCTAAGGTTGGTTGTACTATTTCTCCACGGGGCGGCGTGCCGTCGGGGCCGAGAGGCGCTCTGATAGGAAACCGAAATTTAAAAACCCGTTCAATTTGTGCGGTTTTTCGGAAACCCGTGCAATGCTGCGTGTGTCTTCTATATTTCTGCAGTTTGTTGATTTAGTGTTTTTCGATGATGCTGAGAAATTTTCTAATTGAAACCATGCCCTTAAACACAACACTAAAAATTAAAATTACGCAAAAATAATTGAGAATTTGATTATCAAGGACTTTAATAATTTTCCTCAAACGGCCCCTGGCCCAGGACCAAAACGACACAAAACTTTTTTTGTTGCGACGCGTATTTTTCACAATATCGAATTTGTCCTCCTTTCGAGAAACACCGTGTATAATCATTCAATTAAAAGTGTTGTGTCGCAGAAATTCACTCATGCATCCGTAGGGAGTCAATCGGAGTTACTCGAGACCCAATCGTTGTCAAGTTATCTATTGTCTGGTAAGTAATTTTGCCATACTGCTGTGAATCTCACGAGGGCAAAACGGGTTTTGTTTCCCGGTGAATGAAAGGCGAAGGAGCTGTCGCAAGAAGCTCTAGATATTTTCTGCTCACAAAAATGCACACCTAAACGTCTAGTGTCGTGGAATGCAATGGAAGGTTCGACAACCTCAGCCGACGGGCTACGTCTGCAAAAAACATTTCGAAACTCATTTTGTGTACAAAATTGGCTTCAGAAAGCACTATTGTTGGTTGTCTTTGAATAGCGATAGCATTCGTCATGAGTCTCTCGGCACTGCTCAATGTATATACAACGGCATAATTTCTGAGTGCACACTACATTTTAAGAATGGTTTACGATGAAATCACTCACGTCAGCGCGACTGCAGCGTGCCACTTTGAAACTGAGTTATTGCTTTGTCTCTGTATAATCGTTTAATCATCTGTCCCTGTGTAATCGTCTAATATTTAAGCTGCTTACCCACCATCATTGCAGCTTTGTGTGTGTGTGTTTATTGTACTCTCTCTCTCTCTGTAAACGTTTAATGTTTAAGCTCTTTCACAACCATCGTTGACAATATGTACCAACTAGTTCAACTCAGCCGACCAATGCTTCGTAGCTTGGGCGCAAATCTGAATGTGTGCATACTGCTGCTCCGTGTATGCGCGGCACGGATTTATCGGTTCTAGAAAACGACGTCTTAAAATACGATGTCTAGGACGACCTCAAGGACGACCTCTAGAGCCATCTCAAGGACGGCCCCTAGGACGACCTCAATAATATCGTCTAAGACGACGTCGAGAAAGACGTCATATAGCACCTCCCGTTTGACGTCGTTCTGCTATAGACGTCCTATGGGGCGTCGTCGTTTGACGTCATCCTATACTTGGACGTCGTCTTTGACGTTGTCCTCCTATAGGACGACGTCAAAGACAACGTCTAGAACGACCTCTAGGACGACCTCTAGGAGCGACGTTAGGACGACGTCAAACATGACGTCTAGAAGGACTACAAGGATGACCTCTAGGGCGATCTCAAGGATGACTTCTCGGACGACCTCAAGGACGACGACGAGAACGACGCCTTTGAACGCGCATCGTAAGCGTATACGGACGGCGTGCACATGCGAACGCTCTGCGTTTGCGGATGCGTCTCCGCATACGCCACCGCGCATGCGCACGGCGCATTCGAGGCCAGAGAGCGTGTCGCAAGAACCGGGTGAAGTAGCTAAAGAATGCTATCGCCTTAAACCCTTGCCGGCCGAACGCAATAGAAAACTACTGATAAGGACTGCACGATGCGCATCATTTGCAATATTCTCCGTACCAACCAAGTTTCCGGATTGTTGGTATCCTCTGCCGAAAAATTCGGAAAACCAGAGAGCGGTCCGCAGAAAGGGAGCTATTTGCACAAGCGAAAACAAAAGTGACGTGTTTTGTAACATCAATGAACACTGGGGTGTATATCGAAGTTTTAGCGCAGCGTTAACGTCCGCATTCGATGATGATGGCATGAACGCAACAAGGGAATTACGATGGCCAATTAGGAACCGACCCTGGTTCATCTACAAAAGTCGTTTTGTCATTTGCAAGCTTGTTTGATACCCCACTCCTTTCTTGCCTGGCGTCAAAGTTATTGGTATGCCACCGACTCGAAACGAGCGAGGTGAGAAGTGTTGTATTGTAGATATTCTGGAGTTTTCATGTCTTCAACGAAACACCGGACATGATCCGCCAACCAATCACACTCAGCACAGAAACATATACTATTGCGTCCATGCAACGGTTTCACGCGCATTTTGCCTGACGCCATGCCTCTAAAACGGTCTGAAAAAAAAAAAAAAACGCGCTTGTTATTAACAGGGTATGCTGAATAATGCCTACTTCAGTGCTCACCAGACTCTGCTACCCTGCAACCCACCAAAAAATAAAATAATGCATCGAGACCCCCTCTGGCTTTTCGCGATGCGAGAAGCTTATTAATTTTAGTGCATAAACATTAATACACAAATGTTACGCTTACATTTCATTTACCAGTTGATGTACACTGTTAGCAAAAATAACACGTCCAAGCGTGTAAACCGTTGTCCCATAGCGGACACGTCGAAACGTGTTCGTTTTACACGCAGCCATCTGCGTTATTCGTTTACACATGAGGTGCCGTGTAAACTTAACACGATACACCGTGTCTGCCTTCCACGAAACAGGGCATAGCGTGTTTATTATAAAACATGGCGGCCAGCAGCCGAGAACAGGCGAAGCGGTGAGAGCACACAGGACACGCTTGCTCTCGTTCGATGTCTTTTATGCGCAGTAAATACAGTCTCCAATCGCTAGCATCATGTCTAGTAGAGCAAGGACGAGGTGACTAACGGAGAACGGCTACGGAGGACGGCGCCGCCCCGCTGGTACCCACCGTAGCCCCGGCCTCGCTCACCTTTACGCTCCGATATCCTGCGCAACTTCCATATGCCTACTCTGTCGTCGGCTTTTAAGCGGACGAAACTTGCATAAACTTCATCGCTGCGTTAGACCAGCCGACGTCGCTACGTGCGAAAGTACGTGCGTCAGCGGCGACGGTAGCTGCGACGGGATTGCTAGACAGATAGAGATGAACAAACGCTGAACTTCAAGTAGATAAATGACTCGACCAAGCGAAATATTCGAATAAGGTAACGACTCGTGCCACCTAGGAGTAGGGACGTTGGTAGCTCCAACCACTGATACAACGCAACTGCTAGACAGACAAACGAATGCCGAACTTACGTGGACATATAACTCAAGTAAATATCTGAAACATATAGGTACCTTGCGCCACCTAGTGAGATTTCTAGCAGCTTGTAAAAAAATAATTGTTTGTACTCTACGAATGATCGCGCGTAGCAGTACACATACACCATACAGACATCAGAAGAACCACATATTATACAGCACCGACACAGACATATATACAATCACAATCACTACAACGACAATACTCCCGACACTTCCTATTCGACACGCTCATTTCCCCGCGAGGTATATAAGCTTGACGTGTGCGGGTGAGCTCTTTGGTCGCTGACCGTTACAGATTTATAGAAGAACACACAAAACACGGCGGAAAGGACAGCCGTGTGTAAAATCTGTTTGCACTTAAAACATGTGGAGGCAAAATCTATAATCTTAATCCGTTGCAAAAGATAACGATGTATTAACATTAAATATTAAACCGGTCATGAAAAAGTTCAATTATTTGTTATTTTCTTGCTTAGCCAGTGTTATGAGCAGTCCGGCTAGCTGGAATCAGATAGAAAAATAAGTTATTGGGGATTTTATCATTATGTATTCAATAATAAATGACAATGATCGTTGCGCAAAGCATTTTTATATATTCTTTTGAAGGACATCCGCCCAACACTTCACTTCCGCTAGTTGCAGTACGGGAGCAGACGCCTTCACTTTTGGGGCGTTTTGATGCAGTTTGTTGTCGTATGTCGTGTCAGTGTTGAGTGGAGCGGTGGGGCTCGGGAGTTTGTGACCGGTGTTATTCGTGATAACTGGTGTGGCGCTGATGCGTCTTTTTTACACCGCCACCGCCCCGAACTTTGAAGATTCACGGGCCCGTAACACAGCATTATGCTGAATCGCGAGCTCCTTCTCTTTTGACGTCGGTTTCCGGGTACCACTCTTGGATACTGCAAGCGCTTAAACAGTGCGCACCGTCTCGCCTACATCCCCGGTGACGTACTCGACCTGTCGAAACATATTGCTTCCGTCATTTTGGAGTACGCAAGGCAGTTATCTCGTTGCTCTGGTTTCGGTTATAAAAGCAAGGCAAAACGCTCGCAGTTCCCGCCCTCAGTACACGTTGGACATCTTCCACACTTTGACACCGGATAACTGGATGAACGAGGATTTACATTTACTTCAAAGGTCACTCTCGCCGCGTCCTCACCGTTGAGCAGCAGGAGCAGCTGGCGACAAGCCGCGGATGAAAGGCTTGAGCATCAACAGCCCAAGTGCACTCGGTGCCGATGCGGGCGATGCGGGTTTCTGTCAACCGGTAGGCTAGCACAAACCGTGACCGTTCCACCTCTTCGTCATGACACGGTGTTGCAGGAAGCAGTGTAAAATACAACTACACGGACCACCGAAGCAAACGCACTGTTATCGTAAATTTTGGCTTGTGATTGCGCCTTTGTAGATCATCTTATTCCTTTTGCTGGAGAGACGCAAACAACGGGCGTAACAAAATCGCTTGCATATTCCGCATACCTCGCAAAAGCATTTACCGTCACCTTGCGAAAAGCGCACCGTCCTGACCTCCCCTGCCTTTTACCTGCTTTAGAGCAGTTTGTACCTGCTAGTAGGTATGCCATTGCCTACTGAAACTGAAACTTTAGAAACTAGGGGCAGTGCCAGAGAGAAAAAGAGACAAGTTGGGAAAGCTTGCTCGCTTTCTCCGACTTCTCAACTCTCAAGTGATTATACCATAATAAATGCACCAACGCCTCTTCCCAAAATAAAGGAAAAGCACTATGTTCACAACGTAAAAAATGGTCTCAGTTCATGCATCTGTGGGCAGGTAGGAAATCTTGCCCCAATTTATTCACACCGCATGATGTGCGCAACAAATTCACACGAGATATACAGGAAAATATCGGTGGTGACTTAAGTTTTCCTGAAATTCTGCATAACCGGTCGTTTGCAGGACCTAATCATCTACTCGAGCGGTGTGCGTCGCTGTGCAAACACGTCGCTGTGCAAACGCAGTCCAACACGAAGCATAAAAACGGCAGATTTAGGACAACAATCAGGAGTCCATTGTTCAATTAAAACGACGTAATTTTGTTGAAAACACCCGCAGCTTTTTACTCACGCTATCCGTCGGGATACTTCCACATTTTGAAACGGAACTAAGGAAGATTTACTTTTAAAGACGCTCGCCCCAGCTGGACTGGATCAGCTGACGCCGACGGAACTGAACCCGTTAAACTCAACGCCACAACAACCAATTTGCGCTCCGGGTTAATGTGGCTTTCTACTTCCAAGCACCGCACCACACACCACGAACGTTTCAGCTCTACTCGCATCGCCGTGTTGCACCAAACAGAACGAGATCGCCGCACTCAACGCAGCGCTGTCGTGAACCTTGGCTTGTGGTCGCGCACTCGTGGATCCTGCGACTCCCTTCGCTTTCAAAGCACACACGACGATTACGAATGACACTTTCCGTCTGCCGGGAACATCACAGGGGCACTTCTCCGGTCACGTCCTCGCTACATGTGTTCGCAAACAGCGGAGCTTCTGGCTTCCCGTCGAAGCGAAACAACGTGCGTTGTTGCTGGTTTCCCGTCGAAGCAAAACAGCGTGCGTTGTTGCCAGATTTGCTCCGACCATACAAAAACAACGAAAGCAAACCGGCTCTCGCTTCCAGCGTACATCGGCGTTGCGCCGTGGCCAGATTTTTTCTGTCAGCTCTAACTTAAAGATGACCTACAGATGCAGCAACACTGGCCACCCCGGAGCGCCGTAAATTCTGAGGAGGTTGCATGGGAAGCGGCGGCACCTTCGCTTGCAGTTGAAGGGTTGAAGCCAAAACGAAACCAACTGCAATGTCACGTGTTCAGATCGAGGGCACGCTTTTTATATCCATTTTAACTGTTTATAAGGAGTAATTACACCCATAACTGTATTTGTGGTGTGTGAGGAACTATTATCAAGACCCCTAAAATAAATACAAACCTCGGCGACAACAGGGAAGCCGCATTGCCATCGACCAGAAAAAAATGGCAACGAGCACGGTAAGCGCCGAAAGCTCCTGGTTCGCCCCGTCCCCCGACATGCCGCAATTGCATTTGGTGCCTCTCTGTCTCCGAGACATGTTTCTTTCCGCGGCATTTGTCTTCACGGATCTTTCTAGGTGTGTCCCCAAGCATTCCGATGCTTCGATAGCCGGCAATGCTGCGTTCGTCGCCGGGGCTGATGCGTGTTTTCGAGGTCGGCTATACGGCTGTGCGTGTATAACCGAACCAAAACACGTTTTTTACAACCTCGCATGATTTTTGAACGAATTACTCATTACTCAACGTGTAAATTTATGGTAATTTGTGTAAATAGCGTGTTTTTCACCCCAAATATTCACTAAATACACGGGACTTGCTAACAGTGTAGTCATACTATATCACCTGGGCTACATACTGTCGAAAAAACACGTGTGCAAGCAGAAATAATATTTTTTTTATGTCTAAACTGAGGCTGTTTGTTTTGATCATGGGTGTCCGAACCTCGGCCCGCCGTTTAGACGCAGTCCACGGAAGTCTTCCTACTGGACCGCAGCTGACAGCGGTCTTTCCATTCAAGCCTGCTTCGCGGCGCACTCCCAGCTGACCCGCTAACCGGCTCAAAAAGAAGTGCGTCTAAAGAAACAGCGCCGCGTTGTGCTAGAAATGTGCAGACGAAGATGCCAAAATGAACGAAGGAAACATCACCGCAACGCGGGTCCTGTTGCCGTAATATTAATTGAACACTGACATCACGAGCGTCACTATTCTTAGCCCCACGCTTCAAGCCTTTGTAACTTTGTTAAAGTTCCTTTGCGTTGTCAGGTGAATCATGCCAAGTGTCCTCTGTCAAAACTATTGCATATTGTCTGCATTAGTTAAATCACTTTCATTACTATTTTGCACTGCGCTAGCATTCCAATGTTTCAAAGCGCTTTGCTTTATGCCTCGTGGATAATCTTGGTCACTAAAGGCTGCTCCAAAAAAACCCTGCATGCAACACTGCGCCCTTTGCATTATCGGGCCTTTTTGGCCATAGAGAGGAGTAGCATAATTTTGAGTTTTATTGCAAACTTTGACGATGTACTGCATCTCAGCACTGCATGCAAAAATAAGTCAGCGCTCGCTTGTATTTCTTCCATTAATCTTCGTGAGAGCGCCCGTTGTATGATGAACCTCCTGCAGCAAAAATGACCTGCCCAGACTTAGCGATGAGTAGAAGTACGGCCGGCCTCGTCCCATACCTTTCTGGCAGCCTGGCAACAATTCCAAATTGCTGCAGGACCCTCCCGGTAACGGATAATTTGTTAGGCCTAGGATTTTGAGACGATGGAATAGACTGATCCGCCCAGTACAGTAGATCTTCGCCTGTTTATCTGACATAAAAGCGCGTCACAGCATTCTATTCGTATTGGTAGGCAACACCTACCGTATTATTATTTTAAGAAAGGTCAAAATATTCGGAAATACATGCAATTTATTTGGTTATGGCATGATGTCGTAAATTCACGTTGGCAAATCAAAACAAAATCCGTGGCCACTGGGTTCGCAATATTCCTTGCGCGGCACTACGCCGCTGGGATTCCTTCGATTTTGCATGGGGTCTATTCTCGTGTAATATGATATTTAGCTAAATAATAAACTTCAAATTAAAGTTCATGTATTCATCCAACCCATGTGTTTTTTAATGCTTACTATGATATTTCTGTTTGTGTTTAAATGTTTACCTAGGCTTATTTATTTATTCATTCCACTTTTTATGAACATGCTTTTTGTCCCCGCCCTCGAGACTGACACAGATCCATAACGCGGCCCTTTAGCCAAAACATTTCTAGACCCTGTGTTGTAGCAAAATTTCTCAAAACGGGTGCGAAAATTGGAGACCGCGCCTTTCAGTTCCGGATCAATGTTGAGCTGGGAACTGTTCTTTTTGTCATCGATGCCACCGAAGAAACGACGAATTAGCCTTTATTTGGGTTCAGGAGCGGACCCCCTGCAGAATCTGTCTGTGTCACAACCAACAGTTTGGAAAACTTTGGAAAACAACACCAAAGCTCCTCGAACATTTGAGCCACCTGTAGCCAGGACACGTGTGTTCGACGTTTTCACCAAATGCATTGTTAAATTATAATTTAATGCGTGCAATCAATTAGGTAGTTGCTGTAGTAAAACCTGGTATTGGACAATGCTGACTCAGTATCGGAGCCACGTATGAGAGTGGAGCACAAGTGCATTAGAATAGTTTCTGCAGTTTATGCAAAATATTTATTTTAAGGAACCAACAGAACAGGTTCCCTATATTCTAAGAGAGTCTGATGTGCACACGGCTCCACTCAGACGAAGTGCGCAAGCGCTCTTGGCTTCATATAACGATTCGCACATATATTTACAAGACCATACGCGCCGCGCACGGGTGGGTGAGCCAGCGCGCCTTTCAATCAAAAAACTACTAAACCCTTAGCGACCCTGCCGGGAGATCCGGGAACCTAAAATGAAAATTCGACGCCGAGGGTAACTTCGTTCAGACACCCCTCTCTTTTTCAACCGAGCTCACGGTTAACAGAAATAAACCATCTGAGGTGCGTGGCCAGTGTTTCATTTTATCCCTGAAGCAGCAATGGCTACGCTTAGGTGGGAAGTATGTAGACTAAGGGAAATGTACAGGTACGTTTCCGCTAACCTCCGATGCTATCTAACCAAAGAAAGCCGAATTATTATCGAGGCTCTTGTGTAAATAAGCGTCATTTCAGCGATTGTTTGACTTTCGTCGTAACTCCCCGCTTGGTCAGCAAACAATTGCCAAGTCAACATAGATAATAGCATAGTGCTCAATGAAATAAGATAAAAACCGCTTATTGTCGTTTATCGAGCGAATATGTTATCCAACCTCCGAAACCTGATTGCTCAACCTTGCGACGCAGTGAGCGACACATTGTTTTACCTTTTTGTCACGGAACGCCTCTATAATAAGCGAAATCAGCGTTAACTCCGCGACAGCTGGTCAAGCCGGTAGTGACAACAATTATTGAACAGCCGGTAAAGCCTCGATAATGGTGGGGCCTTTTTCCTCTTAGATAGCGCGGCAGGCGTCTTAAGCTGCGAGCTCGCCTGAGAATTTTCATATCATCCGCGAGTGTACATGTGGAGTATGTCTTAAAACATGCCTAGCTAGTAAGTCTAATAACATGGTTCACTTTCGGTTTACACATATTGACGAACGTTTAGGTAAACGGATTAAGCCATGTGATAAGTGAATGTGATCTTGGGCTCGCTCACTATTCAACAACTCGGCATAGATGCTAAGTCTAGTTTCATCAAAGCATAGAGCGTAGGTCTTTGACATAATTTAAGACAAAACCCTCGAGACTGGGGAAAAGACGAAGGACAACACAACACACAAAGTCTCACAGCGCAGTTGTATTTTCAGTTCACAAACGTTTTTGTTTATATAGGGTTTAGGTGCCCCGAAAAACCCAAACAAAAAAGAAAGTGAGAACACTTTTTAGATAAAAGTATAACAAGGACTGAACTCAAAAGACAACCTGCACTAAACTGTGGAGCAAATCCAAAAAAACACGCAACAAAGAGAAGTTTAGTTCAACCCGTATCCGTTCGCCGAACATTCGGATAAAACAATTTCACCAGCTCGATTGCACCCAAACTTTTTGTTTGTAAGTCTTTAGTCAAAAAGTTCGTTATTTCGCATTCTGGTGTATTTTAGGATATCTTGAAACATTTAAGTGTTTCAGTAAAAGTAAACGCTTGAATTTGGTGAACGTCCGATCTTGACTTCTCACTAGTACGCGCGCTGAGACTCTTACATCTTGCACAAAACTGACTTCTTGGTACCACGTGCAACGTACCAGTGCTGTTTTATTTTAGGCCTCCAGATGGTGTTGCTATATCAGAGAGATCTGTGACTGAATCGCCGCCACCAGCGCGAGCTTTGTACCTTGAATAGCACGACAGCGCAAGCTTAGCAAAAACACAAAGGAAGGAGCTGCTTTTATTATAGCAAAACACACACAACAAAATGTGTTTTCTACCTAGAGAAAAACTAACTAAACGCATTTTACACAACTAAACTATGTACGCATTGGGATAATAATATCAACTGATAAAACACAGTTTTGTTAATATAGGAATAGTTATATTGATGTTACATTAAGCCGGAATATTTCATATTGGCACAGGAACAAGTTCAAAAACTAATAAATCATGCTACCTCTCTCCCCCCTCCCTCAAAAAATATGGCCGTTCGATTTATTGCAGAACTCTGGAAATCTCAATAATTTATATATTTATTTTAGAAACTCAAAATATATTAACTGTTAACTCAAACCATGATTCTGACAAAAGCAATATAATTATTTTTTCCAAAATAAAGCATGGAGCACTGATGCACTCGTGTGAGGCCCCGTCATTATCTCGGAGAGCGCCTATCCGCAAGCACAGACGACCATTTTGGAGGACGCTCGAAACAGGTGCGTTATTCTTCGCGTCACTTTGGGCAGAATTAGCGATTTACCGATGAATATCCTAAATCCTGTGGCCTCGTCGCAAGTACCTTAAATTGCTGTAGGCACCAATAATTACGGCCTCCAAAGCTGCAATTGCAACCAAGACCCAAATATTGTTATTTAGAAAATTTAATAGACAGACATTAATGGGCCATCTTACTGTGACGGTTATTCCCCGATCTTATGCCAACTGTAATAAAAAAACATAAGTCTAGACACCATTTATATAACTGTTACCCTCCTCTCATAAAAAATCATGTTAGTGTAAAAAAAAAAATACCTGGCATTCGGCGTATGAGAGGAGGCAGAATGTCGCAATTCAAGGCCTGTTCACTTCATTTGTAGTCTTATTTTCTTATTTTGACCAGTATATATCTCAGAATCGAAGAGAGCTACTACCCTTGTAACGTGTATCCGCCAAATTGCAGTTTACTTATTGTGTTTCATGTTTAAGGGTTTTATACAAGGTAGAGAATAAACAGCAAGACTATATAAATCATGATTTAAATCATGCGTCATTTTGTGATTGAAATCAGACCAGTTTTACCATAATGATATGAACAGAACCATTCCCGCAAAAATAATCCTGAAAATATATTTTTTGCCGCTTGTCTATCATTTGATACTTTCTATGTGCAGTTATTTTGTTTTGAAATAAAAATATGTGTATAAAGCAAGAACTATTTATATTAGACTATAAAGAGATTTTAAAAAAAATTTTCTTCTGGGCAAATTGGATCACTGAGCTCTCGTTCTACCTTCCACGTCACTCACCAGTTATGTAACATCCTATTGCAAAAAAATGAAAAAAATAAATAAATAAGAGAGTAAAATAACGAAACAATAAAAATGGAAAAACTAATGTCTAATTGCGAGCTACCAGCGCGCAAAAAAACTAACTAAAAATCATGTTTCTTCCTATAGTCAAATATATTGTCTACTACAATATATTATATAGTACAAAGTACAATATAATATAGTCAATTGTACTGTACTTTGAATTTACATTAAATATTTATCCGCATCGTTATTAAGGATCGGGTGAATTGATAAATTAATCTGCCGTGTTTAAAAATACATCTACTAATGAAGAGTCAAAATTTCAGGATACATAGATATAAAACCAATTAATTTGATCTAAAACAAATAAATTAAATTTAAAACAAACTCATCTCATTTACTCAATTAAAAAAAATGTTTACCCTGGCTTTTTAAGTGTTGTGTTGCTTCATGACTAGAGCGTTCGACTGCAGAATGTATTGATTGTGTTTTGTACTTAAGGCTTGCATGAGTGCATTTTTCGTATTTAGCAGCGTTTCCGAAATCAGAGTAAGTGTTTGCTGTCATGGAGCATGAGGAATGTTGACTTTTCTAGGTTAGTTAACATGACCAATCATATGTACATATTTTTGCGTGTATGTCTCATCAGAGCGAATCCTGCGTGCCACAACTATAATTTTTTGGTGCAGTTCTCTTTCAACTAAACGTTTAATAACGGGATTGGATAGCTCTCAGTCATGTATAAATGTGGTAATTTGTTACGTTGTTACGTTTTCAAAATGCTTCCATTATTCGGGTATGTCGCTTGAATTTGATCTTAATAATAGAACTTCAAATGAGCCGTCCTTCTTTAACCTTCAATTCTATTTTGATTGTCCAGATACTTCAAGCGAACTGCGACCTGAAATCCATTGCAAGAAAATATAATGTCGCTAACCCTTGATCTTGTGAATTGTCTAAAAATATATGCATAGCTTCAGTTGATTGTTCTAGCGATTAGTTTGTGACATCTGCATAATGCATAAGTCAATTTAAAGTGTATGAAGATGTTCCATACTTAGGGGTTTTGAGTGATATAATTAGCAGTTTATTGAATTTTCGGAAACCCAGATAACAGAAAGTAAACTGTAGATGAAGTTGTGCAAGGTGAGTACACAACAACAGTATTTAAAAAAAAACGTATATTTTCAGCAGTTTATCAATTAGTGACCCGCCAGGTAAATGCTTATCACTTCAACGAAATATTCAGTAGTTTTGGTTATTTGTGTTGCTTCGTACTGTTCAGTTTTCAGCCCTGTGCTTGAACCGTGTGTTAGATGCTTACCGGGAATTAGAAACAAAACACAAAACATAGAAGACAACTTAAATCATATGGCAACACCTCCCCCACATGGATATCGTTTGAGTATTGACTAGAGAAGGAGACCGAAAAAAAAGCTTTGGAAGAGGAGACACCTCCAGGTGCCTTGTGTGGTGGGGACAATATATGATCCGCTTTTGCATAGCCTATGCAGGTAAAGCAAAGCCCTACGTCAAGGACAGCCCTCAGTATCGTGTGAACATTTGGAAGTACAGTTAGCAGATGCGGTTACATGACAGTTCAATAACATCAGATAACTGCAGGCTATCAGGATAAAATCACAAGGATATGTGCAAGCTGGCGAAATTTTGGCTCGTGACAACGATAACTGCTTCCTCAACCGGTCCATCTCTTTGTTAAAAAGAAAATATCTTGATTACCTTCAACCAATAAAGAAAATCGAGCATCCTCAGCATTCAATTAAGGAAGGTGGCACCAAGTTATCACTTGTTCTGTAGTAGGTACCATAGAAATAAACCAGAGATGCAAATAGTAAACTGTGACCTTGGAAATAATGTGTCACTTCCGCCTTTTTTTCTGTTTCTTTGAAAATCAACATATTTATATTATTTATTATCTGAACCACTTATATACAATTGAAAATGGAGGGAACCAGATTTGGGAACATATGGAGAAAAACTATTTTCCTTGTACCGAACCACACTCCAAGTACAAATCTTAGCTTATAGAGTAGCCTACATTTCAAGTAAAGTAATGCTGTATCCTGCATGCCAAAACACGCAGAAAAGCTTTCCAAGTGCAATGAAGATGGGCGTTGCGGGAAGCTCTTCGACTTCAACATTGGAGATGCGTGTTGTATTCTAAAAGTAAACAATGATACAGTTCAACATCTAACCATATCATTATCTGAGAATGTTTCAAAGGCAAGAAAGCACAAGTGGTTAATGTTTCCATGCTTTAACAGACAAACTGTAATCCTCAGTTGTGAAACTTACAAAAGAACTGCTTGTAGAAGTGTTTGTAGCAAAAACATGGCTTTAGTAGCACACACTTCATTTAATTTATTTCCCACTGGAAACGTGCGGACATGACGTCCCGAAACTAAGAACACGCACAACAAAAACGGCACAAATAATAACTGGGTAACGACACCACTAGCACAGAATAGTTGCTTGAACGACGGCAAGCTGAAGTATTTAAATAACGAGCCTGCAGCAAAAAGGATACCCGAGCGCTCTATCACGGCTGTGGTAGCGTGCCTTGAATGTCTGGCGTGGGATAGCGGCTTTTGTAGAGGCATCGTAGCTGACGACCAGTGTTGGCAGGTTCCTAATGCTCCTAACTTGAAATCCACCAAGACGGGTCCCAGAAGCCACTGTTTTCCCGTGGTTGGCTCGAGAACGATCGGTTCAGTGGCGTCCCGTGGTCCGTCAGCACATGCGCCCTGTCATTGCTGACGAAGCTCAGAAGTATAATCTGCAGTAAAAAGATGCGTGAGTGCTTCATCACGACTGTGGTAGCATGCCCCCCCCCCTGCCCAATTCGAGCTTTTGGAGCAGGTGATTCCGGTTTATCACCTTGTAGAAAGCAATGCAAGTACTATAGAAAACAGCACAGTTCCTCAAAGTGTCATCAAATATATTTTAACTGCAATTAATACACATACAAATATCTGCAGCAGAAAGATTGTTGTTGGAAGCGTTGTAATACAATAAGAGAGAAGGTAAAAAAACAGAACTTTGGCAAGCGCCTGATTGCCTTTAAATCTCGATGCAATTACTAAATCAGTCGCATCTTCCAGAACTGCAAAGCAACAAAACTATTTCAACATAGCAAATAAACCACAGATGTGAGAACATGCATTTTTCCCTAAAATGAAAATAACGGGAGGAATATTCATACGAGTGTTCCTCAAGTAATCGGTGCCACCGGAATAATGATTTACACCTCTCTTTCTCCCATGCAAGGCATCAATGATCGCTCCAGCCGATGAGAGCTACAATAAAGGGAAACTAAGGGTTGGACACTCTTCTCGGAAAGTGGCCACTTTTTGCTCGAGCGCATATTTTAATAGTCGCTCTTACGTATGGAATTATAGGCGAGTAACTCGGGGTTCCTTGATTTCATGAAAGAACAAAATTGTTTTCATCTATGGAAGCTCACCGTGGGACGCAAGTGGTTTGTGTACCTCAGTCCTACTTATTATCAAGCGGTGATACATCATATCTGCTGAAAGTATTTAATAAATCACAGCGACAAAAGCAGGTGGCATGCCGTCGTCTGCTTCTAGCCAGCATCTAATAGAAAACCTCAAGTAAGAGCGTGTTCAACCGATAGAACGGGGCATGTGCTTATGGGCGCCATTGAATTGCAAAATATTGCTGTGGGTCGATGGGAAATCCGGTTATAAATAGATGCTTGAAGGTTTTACACGAAGAATAAAATAACACTCTTCTAGAGACAACATTTTTGTTCCGATAGGATAAGCATTTTTTACACACGATGAAGCGCATAATCCACTATCTCTAAAGCCGGCAATAAATTGCAAACGCTCTTCATGGTCTGAGTTGAACGCATTCTTACTTGAGGCTCTCTAGCATCTAATGATGTCGGTGGCGCCATCCCGTGGTATGTTATGCAATCACAGTTGTCGTATGCACGGTAGGCCTAACTCACTGATCTCTACTATAGGGGCTGGAATCCGTTTAGCCTCGCTCCTAGTCGGGCGCGAGTGAAGCCACCGGAAGTTCGATGCTTGTCCCGGAAGTCGAGTGTTTGCTGAGTGTTATAGTACATTTAGTAATTTTTTTGGTTCACGCTTTCTTGCTTTTTTACGCGCGTTTTATGTTCCCTTTTAGTAATCAATCTTGAGAATGAGGCATTTGAACTTGGTGCATGTACTCTTAATCAACTTGAATCTCGAAACTCTGACACATCAAATGGCTTCGAAGAAAACTTCTCGAGCCTGCATGAACTGTTATTGCACAACAAGCAGGCTCTCTTGATATAACAAAAGCAAATCGAGCGCCTTGAACACAATTTGTACCACTGCTCATAAGAGTGGGAAAGCCTGTCTAGCGCTCACTTCCGGGACAAGCCGCTTACTTCCGGAAACTTCATATCTGTTGGCTCAAAGCGCCACCCAGACCTCTAGTGGAGGAGATCAGTGGCCTACCTAGAAACAAACTGCCATAGACAAGAACCTTTTTCTTCTTCAACTCTAACAGTGTTCTTCCTCTGAAGCAAATTCATTTAAAGGTTGTACCGCAGTTTTAAGGACGAGTCGCACAACTGGAGGAATCATGGCTCAGTGGTCTACCTCGGGCGTGGACGAGATTTGCTCATTCTAGAAAATTTTGGCTAGAAATCAGAGATTTGCGACGAATGTACCCGCATGCTCGAAAGGGCCATACAAGTCTAATGAGCGTTTAGTTTTCTAGCTTCTCATTCCTGAACCCACTCGCGCACTACATCTGTAAATGTTCCGATAGGCGGCGGCACCTATTTGGAAAATGGTGGAGGGCAATAGACATACACTGTTGTTATATTTATCAGAATTATGTATAATGGTCAAATGTGCACTGGATATTTGCAATACTTTTCTTTGCACTTAAAAATATTTCATACTACAAATATGTAGTATAGTCAATGACAAAAAATGAATGGCCGGGCGTCCTCCCGCACGCGCTTGTACTTTTCACCCTGCGGTAGACAGATGTGCGAGCTCGAGACTTATAAGACGCCGAAACGTCATCGGATGTAGAAGGCGGGTTGGGGGCGGAACAACTGAGACTTTTCCCTGCCGTTCTTATTCTATCAGTGAGCATGTAACTTCTATACTTTATCTCAGCTTTTCATGGATAGAGCAAAGGAGGGTAGGCTTATGGATTGCCCTTATTTCATATGCATTTGTTCAGCTGAAGCGCTTTCCAAATAAAGTAGCTTGTGTATGTAGCCTTCAAAAAGGCATCTTTTGGGGATGCAAAATAATTTCTAAGACATATTTTCGTTCGCATTGTCTTATTACGCATTAAATCCTTCGACTAAATGCGGTGTCGACGCAGCCTTTTGAAAAATATAATGCCTGCAGGATAATTGCTTTGCATATAATTGGTATATCATTATTCAGTAAGGTATTTTAAATCATTAGTCGTTGAGACACAGTCTCTCTAAGTTCAAGTCGTTTTTAACAATCATAAAGTTGCTTGTAAAAACACGGTAGTGTCGAGGTCATGTACTCAGCTCGAACAATTGCTGGGCACAAGCTGGTGGTGTGGTTCCAGGCAGCAAACATCCCGGTTGGAAGGTCTGAGTACCTACCTAGGCATGTAGCTGAAGACTTGGCCAGGGCCCCACTTACAAATGTATATAATTTTATATTTTTAAGCTGCACAACTTTTCGCACTACAGGCCATTGCAGCAAGAACAGTGTTACACGTGATTATGAGCTTACAAGGTCACATTCCTTGCTTTCTGCACTGATTTCGTAAGGATGGCTTGAAGCATGGTTAACTTTAGCTGAGGTAGATTGGAAAAATGCTTCCGGTTTTGAGTGTTTCCCGGCAAGGTTAACAATTTCGTGATATAGAGCTTCATTGAAATGTCGGCGCATTCATGACACTACTACTTAATGAATGCGTGCTAGCTATTAAACTCTCCGTTCTGCCGAGAAATGAAACGCTCTTTACTTCCGACTGAAGCTGCTTCTGGAGCTTTATGGTGTGAAGCACATTATGGCGGCAAGCTCTGACCGGATTGTGTTCTGTGGTCTCAGCAGGCCCATTGCTGGGAGCCAATCCGAGAGCATCACTACAGTTTCCTGCCCGTTGTCGTTACTTCTAAATTCTTTGGTTGTAGGTAGGCATTCTTTCTGTCTTTCCCTTAGCGGTACTCGGGCGTTTTCTTTTCATTGTCGCCGATTTTCCTCAAAAATTGGTTAACCACACGAATAGACACGGCAAAAGTGTAACCCGCAAATTTCTGTCAAAATACCCTTTTTTACCACAGTTACAAATTTTTTATGAAGGTTGGTCTTCCTTGATTTTTTATTTACAATAAGTTTTTAAAGTCCCCACGGGTAACATTAAAATGTTATGCACGTGGCAAGTCCAAGTTTACTGCTCAAACTTGTTCTCAACCGATTGCCAGAGATTTAGTTGTGGAAAATGAATCCCCTGAAACCTCCTTCCTCCACTTGCTCAGCAGCACAAAATACAAATAAAATACTTAAGACACATCCGGTTTTTTAGGCTGCCTGCTTATTCTGTAGATATGCCTGTCATTGATGTTTTGCTACTGGAGAGAGCAGGTAATATCTGTAGTTGGTTTTCGCATTGCTTTTGTTAGCAGTTGTCCCAATAGTTATTGTGAGTTTTGAAATTTTACTAGAAAACAAGCCGAGAATAATATTTAGTTTGATAAGGTAGCTCAAAATAACCATGGAGTTCCCTTTTGTCAGTGAAAGAGATAATATGTGTCACTGTTAGTGCCATGTCGAGATCGCCGCTTTTTTGGCAATTTTGCTAAGAGTAGTACCCACTTTTACCGGTTAACCTCTTGTTGCGCCAACAAAAATCTTACTATGCAGACACCTTCCCTGTACCGGTACACTCTATCCTCATGCTCAAGGAGAGTTTGAACTGGAGCTTTATCCCCAGTCGACACTCATTGATCATGAGGGTAAGACTATATATGTATGGCGGTTGTAGTTTTTTTTTATAGTCTTTACTGTTGAATGTGATCATTCGACAGAAATATCTCCGGTTGGAGTGAAAAAGGGTTAAACAAAGACGTTTAATGATTTTCCTTAATTAAATAATTGTTATTTTAAGGCCGACATGGCCTTGTCCTTGGGGTGATGATGGCTATGACAATAAAGCATCAGTTTGTTTTTTATAAGTAGAAGTACAAAGTATGACAATAAAAGGATCTATGTGCTTATCACGAAAGAATATTCTAGCCACTGTAATGTACTATCGGGGAAAAATGAAATGCGAACAGAGGAGCGCGTGGCTTGCCGTACAGGCTGCGCCACCTGGAAGTGAGCCTAGGGGCGAGGGTGCGTGGTCTACTCCGATGTGTTCACGCCCTTCGCTCGGCACTCCCCAAGCTTCGGCAGTGCGCCTCTCAGTGCGCTGAAAGCTGTCACTGCTATCTTTGTCTGCTCGGCGCGTGGGCCGAGCTTCTTCGCACCGCACGCGCTGAGCCAGCAAAGATAGCGGTGATAGCTTTCAGCGCACTGAGAGGCGCACTGCCGAAGCTTGGGGAGCGCCGAGCGAAGGGCGTAAACTCATCGGAGTAGGCCACGCACCCTCGCCCCTAGGCTCACCTCCAGGTGGCGCAGCCTGTACGGCAAGCCACGCGTTCCTCTGTTCGCATTTCATTTTTCCCCGATAGTACCTCTGCCGAGAAATTGAGTATGGTTTATTCATATTTTCAGCAGCTTGGGTGCCTTAAGATCTGGAGATCCTAGAGGCCACAAGCTCGAACTCAGTCTTTTTCTTAATCTGGCCAGGACCATGTTGGAGGCAATGCCAGCATCAAGAGCATCGCAGTACCTCCCTGCTTGTGGCTTTTGATGAGCGTCACTACAGGGGGTTCTCGTGCCAGCAGGTGTTAGGTAGGCCGCTCGAAATGAGCGTTTTTCTTTCCTATTCCTTAAGTGAAACAGCAACAGCTTTATTAAGCCTAAAATACAATAGGTATATTCAAATCCTGGGTTGGATGAAGTTCCAATAAAAAAGGAGTGTGCAGAAATGATGAACATGTGAACTTAAATCCCGCGGATGAAGTTTCGGCTGTGTTACCAAAATAACTTCCCGCAGATAGCTTCGCTCGTGCTATAGACCGACTCGCGGGCTTGACGTCACGGAACTGCGGCGGTGCTGCGATCGCGCCGAAGCCGGGGTGTGTGGGCAAAAGCGCGCAGGTTTCGCATGGGCGTCATAGCATTTCAGCATGCCGCGAAGCTGTGCTGCCGTTAATTGAACCGAAATGTACAAGAAACATGGCGGGGTGAGTTTCCACAAGTTCCGGGCAGACTCTGAAAGGCACAGAAGGTGGATAATATCCGTGGATCGAAAAGAATGGTCGCCTCGCGCAAACGACCGTTTGTGAGGCAAACACTTTCTTGAAGGCAAGTGGGGCTTCCATTTCAATCTCCGTCCCGAGGCTTACTTATGTGCAGGGAAAGCGTTGCCTGATCAAGACCACCGGGATTTTTGTTCCCATGGTGTTCACGCACAAAGAAACGGCCAAGCGCTCGTCGGAGGCTCGCTACGCCCGTGCTACCCAGCAGAAGCGGATCGGCGACAGAACGGCAGTGTTGTAGGCCTTACCGAAAAAAGTTACGAAATACGTTACTCGTTACTTGCAAAAAAAGGCACGCGTTACCGAGCTACGTTGCCTAAAAATAAAGGGAGCCCGTTACCGCTACCAATAAAAAGTAACGCAAGTTACTTATGCGTTACTGTTTTAAATTATGATTTAACCCATTTTACGGTTTTGACGATACAGGTCATATATCAAGAAACATTATGTTCATGCAGAAACTGAACATAATTACTTCATCTCTTTTTACGGTTTCACCTAAATACTCACAAGAAGAAACGCAAAGAAAAAACAGGGCTTGACGCCTAAAACACGGAAAAAAATTTAAGTGTAATTTCTTTAAGACTTGGGAAGTAGTAACGAGTAACGTAACTACGTTACTTGAAATAATAACGTAAGTACGTTACCCGTTACTTTGTCGAAAACGTAACGAGTAGGTTACTACGTTACTGAAAAATGTAACGCGTTAATGGCAACGCCGTTACTTGTAACGCGTTACCGCCAAGACTGCAGAACGGACAAAGCGTTACTGGTTGTCATGCCTTGTGGTCATGAGGCTAGGAAAAATACCATACCTTGACTTGAAGACGCTGTGTGTATTTAATCAAATAATGAATACACACACTTCCGCAGACCCACAGTCTGCTGATCCTGCCGGCAGTGCGGAAACCGACTCGAAGTAATCGTACGCCTCGAGAGACTTGCACGCCTGCACCGTGTCGGCCGTGAACTGGCTTGGCGAAAAAACTAAATAAACGACGGCGTGAGCCGTCGACTTCGGTGGCAGCAACTTTACGTCGGAAGTCCAGCAGGCCTTGTTTACTGCGTACGGATCGTCGAAGGCAACGCCGTCCACTCACAGTTTGTTTCGATACCGCTGCCGTTCAGGCTCGGGCCGCGGGCTCAAATAGTCTGACAACGATATGCGTTGTCAGGAAATACGACGCACAAATAAAGATTCAAGCGTCCCTACAACGTCAGCAACGAGCGCACGCCATAGAACGCAATGGCGAAAACACGGAGAGCCGGGCTGTTCTTGCCCACATAGCTACCGCGCATGCGCGGCCTTCCGGCCGTGTTGGTAAACGGAGTCGCTCCACGTGTCGGTCTATACCCAAACAAATTCTTAAAAGAATCATTGTGTTACGAAGGTGTCATCAATCTTATGTTCCTACCACGCCTAGCGATCGGGAGATGTAAAATATAAGAAAACATAAACTTTCACATTATCAGCTCTTCAAAAATTTATATACTAACGATTCCATAGCACGCTCGGCTTAAGAAAGCAATTCAATGCAGGCCTAATTTAAAGGTACACATATATTTCCTGACTCTTCATATTATAGTGAAAACGGTTTAAGTTGTCGCCCATTACAGGCTCTCTATTAGTGTTAAAAAGTCGTATGGTGTTTTAAACAGCCCGCAAAAAGTATTTTCTCGAAATACATAGGTTTCGGGGAACTGCTATGTGCCTGTTTGCCCACAGTCTAGGCCAGACCAAGCTTCACTGTCAAGTGTTCCATATATTCAGAGTTTGTTGAGCCTGCAAATATTGTAGGTCGCACATTTAATTTTTATGCTATGAAATGGGAACAATCAAGCGTAAAAACTAGCACTAACTAGGGGAACGTTATACGTATGCTACGGCAAGTTGGTTTCGGAAATACTAAGTATTTCTTTTATTGAACACCTGCTCTAACCTTGTCTCTTGCAAACATTTTTCATATTCTTTACGATCCTGAGATAGTATTCTGCTGATCGTTTTTTCTATATCTACGCTACATTATTCCAGTTCATCAACTTTCTCCCGAAGCATTCGAGAGAGCCAAACTTTGTAATATACGGAGGGAACTAACCGAACCATGCAGGTGAAAGTTTGCTTAGATCTATAAGACACAATTGGTCCTGTAAAAGCAATGATGGCATGTCACTTGCTTATGTAATGCTCATTGTCGAAGAGCAAACTGCTTCTTCCGTCTACACTCATTTTCGGTAGACTCATTCTCTAGACCGCAGCCATTGGTTCCCCGAAGTAATTTGCATGAACATAGATGCAACAGGATTCTTATGTGCGTCTTACACATATTCTTGTTATCTTGAGTGTGCTAACTTTAATTGTGACCATATCAATAACTGCATACACACTCTACCTAAACGTTAAATTTTATTTTGACATTTGAGATTTCGACTTTTCATATATGCGTGCTTGTTGAGCCGTACTCCAGGCCATACATCTTGA
This sequence comes from Ixodes ricinus, assembly GCA_037355805.1. Lineage (NCBI taxonomy): Eukaryota > Metazoa > Arthropoda > Arachnida > Ixodida > Ixodidae > Ixodes > Ixodes ricinus. The sequence continues at coordinate 46,660 of JAZHYW010011879.1, forward strand.
ATTTCATTATTGCAGCAATATATAAAAGTGTTGATGAAGAGTGAGAGTTCCAGCTACCGAATCTGTCAGGCGAGTTAAGTAAGAACCAATAAAAAAGCTCTATAAAAACTTCTGTTAATGACATCAGAATATCACATGCCATGCTGAGAAAAATCCAAGCTATTGATAGGTATGCAAGGATGAAAGTGCTGCGCCATTTCTGATATATCACAATTAGCTGAGTGGAATACATTCTTCTTTCTGGAAGTTTAAACTGCCAAATTCACAGCCTGGAAGTTTTATTCAACAACATTCCTCACTACAAATGTATTTAGAGATCTGAACCACCCTCTCGTGCTTGACTATGTGGCAAACATTCATTTTTATGTGCATTACGCTTTACAACGTCTAGTCTCCTGCACAGATTTATTGAATTCATATAGAAACTGAGAGGGGTTCTCTGGCTGCGACAAAGATATAAACATTCCTTGAAAACAACAGATTTGAAAACTGTCAAACTGAAGGATATTAGAGCGGTATCTTAAGTTCTTTTTCTTTGTCTTATATGTAATTTTCACTTTATATCATTTGAGACATTTAGATTTTTCATTTCATCTTTATTAAATATTTATATCACAGGCGCGCTCGCAGCACATATCGGGGTTGTGCTGACCCTCTACACACAAACCAGTAGCCCCAGAGCGCCATGAGTGGGAGTTTGGTCTGACAGCTCAAGGGACACCTTTGTTCAGTTCTCAATTTATAATTATCATCTTTCGAGCAAAGGTGAGCTTTCCTGCATGCAATTCTCCTAGAAATAAATACATGCTACAAAATTTACCAAGTAACTACATTTTGTCACTGCTATTGTGCTCCTCAAGCACCTCGGACAAGAGCGTATTGGTATGCAAATATTATGCTTGTTTGAAACCACTGGCTGGTGTGGACACTCGTGGGTGATATGGGCGGAGATGGCACTATACAATCATATCGAATTAGGGGACATTCCATGGGTGTTTTTTGTATGCTTTACAGCTTTTTTGAAAGAAAAAACCTAAAAGCTACATTACGCGGTTTGCGAAGGTGAGTTATTCGGCCAGGTGGACATAGTATAGGGGGCTAATGTCACAATCAGAAGAATTTTTAAAGGGAAGCTGCAACACTTCTTCCGAAAAATTAGATATAGATTGATTCTAGCGTAGTTCTTTCTCGTGAATCTGAATATTACGTTCATTTTCCCCAAAGATGCAATTAAATACGAGAAAACACGGGACAAAAAACATGCGGCCACTCGTAACGTCATAACAGGATATTTCGGCCGCCTAGCGCGTGTCGGTTGCGGGCCACGAGTCTAATTCCAAGCTTGCCAGGTATATTCCCCCGCGCTGGCACCAGTCGTGACGCCTTCTTTTTGCCTTTCTTTAAAAATATCAAAAGTGCGCGAGCATATCTTTGATAAGCGCTGAAGATGCGCGGTAGCAGAGATTCAGTAAGCTCCTTTTGTGACGTTACGCTCCGGGAGGGAAAGCCTTCAGCGGTACTTTGAATACGATTTTATGCATCCTTCATGCACCAAATTAAGAAATAATTTTGATATTCAAAATTCTGGAGGTAAAATGAAGACGATTTAAGTGTGTTCTTTCAAATACAACAGAAAATCAGCTTTTACATAAAACAAATATGTTCATTACATTTTTAACTAGTGAAAATAGACACATGGTTTCGTTACGAACTAGCTAAGCATAACGGGAAAACACTAAATGAACTGTTGTTTTTTTTCGTCAAAATAAGTCATGTACCAACTGGCCCATCTGTCACTTTGAACTATTTTTATGGAGGTATAAGAAAGGTGCAGCATTTTACGGCGTTCTAAAAAAAGCGCTCAATTTAAACGCGTTTCTAGGTTTTGGTTTATTATCAGAGCGCATCTCTGCGCCCAACATCTTGCTTCCCGGTAGTTGAGGCGCGAAGTCACACCCTCGCCTCCCTCGTAGGATGGAGGGAAGCAAGGCGCACGTGTGTCGGGCGTCTCAGCCCCTCGGGAGCAGGACAGTGGGCACAGAGATTCGCTCTGTTAAGAAACAGAAATCTAGAAATAAGTCCAAATAAAGTGTTTTTACAGAACGCGTAAAATGCTACCCCTCCGTTATATCCTTCTGTAGAGAGTTCATTTAGTGGTTTTCGATGACTCTCAGCAAGCTTCTAATTGAAACCATATGTTCATTTTCACAAATCAAAAAGTTAATTAACAATTTTTACTTAATTGTCTGACTCATTGTTACGATTAGGCCCTATACTACGTCCCCCTGGCCGTTTAACTCACCTGCACAATCCGCGTAAGTGTAGCTTTCACGGCTTTTTTTAAACAAGGTTGCAAAGCTTAAAGAAATCACCATGTATACCAGCGAAAAGGCGATGTCTAGCATAGCCATGGTGGTATCACCTCATGAAAGAGGAATAGCGCGAAAAAACGAGGGACGAGAAGAGGTAACGACAGACACGGCGCTGGTATCTTGTTATCACCTTTCGCTTGTTTAGGATATCCTATTTTACCGTGTGCATGTATGATTCCCTCCCCACAGCCGGAATGGACTATTCTCGTATAGTATGTCCTATAATACGATATGCATGTATTGTTCCGTCCGCCTGTATGTTTCGCCCTAATCAACTATGCTTGTACCGCCATTTTGCTGGTGTAAGTTGTCCCATAATACCAGACTCGTGCTCTTTACTTGAAAAATGTAATGGATTACGATTCCAAATTACCGAGCCTCAAAAGTGATGGATTACCGATACGAATTACTATCGTTGAAAAGTAACAGATTACTTCACTCGTTACGTTACAAATTACTTTCTCGTTACTTTTTCCGTACACTCATCCAGAAAACTTTAGAAACAATTTTGATGTTTTTCAAAAGCATTCTTGAACACTACTTTTCATTTCTCATACGCCCGTATAATGGTAGTCCTTGTAAAAATAAAATATTGTATTTAAGAAAAAGAGTGTAGATGCACTCCGTTCACCTGTAAGCTGGGAAGGCACCAAAAACTGCAACCACACCCCCTCCCGCTCGCTTACGACCTCTGAAAATATCCCTGGGATTGTGGAGTCAAAGCTAGCGGTGCATATGCTCAATAGCAGCCAATACCTTCGCTACGAGATTCGGAGCTAAAGAAGCTATCTACGAAAGCTCTCTTTTGACAGAGGTGTTTTGCCTGTTACTCACAAGAAAATAAATAATTTAGCTCTAACGTTGCAATATATAGCTAATGGAGAATGCAGGTATCCCAGTTTACCTGGTTTGTTTCCGTAGATTAGAGTTGGTTCTTCTTGCTGATGACAGTGCGTGTTTTTTTGGCAAGCAAAGTATGCAATGATACACTAGGTTGCCATCTCATTAGGAGATGGCCATAAAAACGACGGACACTCTATGACCGAAATCTCAACCAGTCAGAGAAAAACGTGTCGGTTACGGGTTATTGATCATTCATCAGTTCTCAATTTCATACCAATATTCGTGGAGGCCAGGGGAGGGAAGGGCTTAGAGAGCGAGAGAAGCGGTGGCCACCGGCCTCACAAAACAATAAAGGATCACAACATTTTTACGAGTTCTCCTCTCTCTCTTTTTCAGCACTGCTTAGATGGACCCTAATCCCCCCCCCTTTTTTATGTTGACAGTTTGACTGTAAAGTGAGGAGCGGACTCGACTACCATGCCCAGACAAGTAAACCAAAAGAAATGTCGTCCGCATCCTCGAAGACGATGCTCTTAGCCTTGCAACGGGGCTTTTCAATCGTGCCTCAAGAGTGTGCTAGAGTAAAGTAGCCCACATCAAAGACAAAAAGTATTCTACACCGTCGTGCGAGGCTTCATTGTCTCTTACGCGAGTTCAGAACCCGCGAATTCAGGATGTACGGACCCGCGTTTGGTGTCTGTACAGGTGGCGGGAGACGTCGAAGAAGTTTGAAAGTGTGAAATTGTGTAAAAGACAAACCAAATAAACACGAAGAGCATTCTCCTGGCCGGGAAAAGAAGGAAAACACGATGAAAAGGCGACGGAGAGCCTACTCGGCGTTTTCTCACGTGGCCTTCGTCTTTCGCATATTTGCACCTCCCTTGCCCGTTGTTGTAATGCTTCTAGCAACCGGTCATACAAAAAATCGTGTTTTATTTTCGGCTATTCTCCTCTCCCTGATGTTTTCTATTTTGTTGAACTTGCTCTCTTTATGCTGCTGAATGTTCTGCATGTAATGCTCCAGTTACTGTATTATGCTGCTATTTTTAAGACGTAACGAGTAATTAAAGTAATCCGTTACCAATTACAACGGATTCCAAGTAATCCGTTACTTGTAACGGACTACTTCCCAAGTCTGCATAATGCGATATGCTTTTATGGGACTTTTTCCATCATCGTTTCATCATCGGGGTTTTCCAATAGGTAGATAAGCGGAAATTATATTCAGGGCAAGTTTTGTAGTATGGTTAATAACGGAAAAAGGTAAAGATGGGAAATAATGATAGCTTTAAGTTATTTTATTACGTATATTTCAGAGAAAGCAAGGGGTCACAAATATATTTACACTCCGCATTTATTTGCGAACATTCTCGGAATGATCTGTAGCACAGGTGGGGAAACAATAGTTTCATATTTCAAGCATTGTTTTTTGTCGCTTTTAGTTCTATTATTAATTTTCTCGCAAAAAAGTACCTCTTTTCAGTGTTTCTTTTTTTCCTTATTGGGGCGTTTTTTTAGGGTTTATAAATTTTATTACTATTTAAGAGCCGATAAAACAATCGGCATTAACCAGGGTTTATTTTGCAGAACTCAGGAGACAGCCGTGGGATTTTCCAATCGCCAGGAAACTTGGAGTGATAAGTATATTGGGAAAAAGGTCCTGGTATTGGTAGGCGTAGGAAACAGAAGGAGGGGCGTGACTTCCAAGAAAAAAGCAGCCTCGCGAACTGTTGAATGCAGCCTGTTGTTCAGCTTAGCATAAAATAACAGTAGCCAAACAATTATTTTCCAAAAACTTAGCTTTTTCTTTTTTCATCTTAGGAGATTTTGAAATCGGAATTTTCGGTCTGGCGCAATTTCGAACAAATTGGGTCGGGGGTTAATTGAACAAGACACCTCGTTAAATCGAGTATAACAGCAAATAATTTCTTTGTTTTTTGCTTCGAAATGTTCTTTTTACAACGTCCCCAGCTAATCACAACTCACCTGTTGAACGCCGAAAATTTCTCCGCTGGCCTTTGGGACCCTTGCAGCCCATTTGGCTAACTGGACCGCGGTAACTATCTGCTTAAGAAGGGAAGGGCGTAGCGAGCGCCCAGCACCTTAATACATCGTTGTAGCCAATGAAATTGCGGCGTTAGCCGATAAGAACACCGATCAACGAATCAAGAAGCAAGTGTTAGTAAGCCCCGCGCCGTGTTTCTCGAGCTATCGGTGACTCACCAGTAAATTTATTTTCCACAAACACATGGCAATCCTTGTTTCTACATGCGACAGAATTTTTTCTATTCGGTTTATGAAACAACGTAAGTACCATCTCTTTTTTTACCAAATCTAAATTGTGACAAACCTATTTTCGTAGTCTTGTGCCGAACTATATGGTGTCCCAAGCGAACCTCCTTCATTTAAAATGAGCCGGAAAAAGTTGGCGCCTATACATAGAAAGCTGAACCATTCGCCGAACGTGCACTAAGCGGGTGAGTTTTAGGGTGCGTGTAGAAATTCAAGGCGTTGTTCTCGTCCTGTGAAAGAATGCACGCGTGATATTTATATGTGAAATGAAAGCGAGAATTACGGGTCGTAAGCGGTTCCGAATTTGGCGCTTGTGGTTCGGATGCGGATGCTGTCACGAATAAAACATAAACTTAACTAATAAAACTTGGAATTAACGTTTAATGCGCGGAATTTTTGCCGAGTAACATAAAGTGACGAACACATACTTTAACGGCTTCGGAAGGACGACTGCCTCTAGCAGCCATGCGAAGCTCTTCTTGAAAGCGCGTAGGGATTCCGAAGTTTCCGAGCTGGAACAAACAACAAGATACTCAAGTCATCTAAAACATTCCTGTCATATGACAAAAAAAAGTAAAAAGGCAAGCGCTGGCAAGGATTAAAACCCAATCAGCGGAGCACTATACTTACTCAGCTCTTCTTACACGGAAATAAAAAGTATGTGGATGCTGACCGAATACTGTTTAAATAATTAAAGAACATTACGAATACGGTTCGGATGCGAATGAACAAACCGCTATCCACGCAGGGCGATATTATACGCTTCCCGGTAACAACATGGGTGCGGTAGAAATGGGGAACATCGGTCTAAGTACAGCTCACCTGGTGTATACACCGCAAGAAAAAAAAGTTTTTTTTAGTTTAGGATTTACTGTATATTCCCTACTCGGTGCATACTCGGAACCTGCTGCATAGTCCGCCCGCAAGATAATGATCATGTACATCACACCTTGAACAAAAGTCCGCTTTATTAAGGCAGAAAATAGCTTATTTCAACAGAAATCATCATTACATAACATGTCATTATCGAAATCCGTCACTTCTTGTCATAATGAAATATCGTTAGAAACCACATCCTCGCATGCAAAGTCCGCTACACGTAAAATTTAAAATTCTAGATATGTTTGCAATTAAGGTGAGGCAGGTAGAATAATAGAAAATGAAATACCTTGGTCTGTTCCCGCGTTAGCAATGCAGGGCTATTCCAATAGGCCTATTGCTAAATTCGCCTGAGCGTGAAGAATAATACAGTTAATGGAGGTCTACGCCCCACACACGCTCGCTTTCCCCCTGTAAAAGAATCCAAGTAAATAACCAAGACAGTTTTTTCTTCGAGCGCGCGTTCAAGTTGCATTTTTTTAGACTTTTGCTTTGGAACAGTTACTGCTATACTCTGTTCACTCTTAAGCTGAGACTACAAAGGAAGCTACAACCGCGAGCTAGCCCGCACTCCTGTCTTTGAGACGCATTTCTAGCGCGAGTGCTCATTCTGCGGAATAAGGCTTCAAAGCAGTGACCTCGACCTCTCGTGCTACTCGCATAGGCTGCGACGTCAGCTCGATGGTGAACGGAGTATACAGACACTAGTACGTGCAGCAGGTGTAAATCTCCTTGCAGCTTGCTCATTAGTGCTTCGGTAATTCGCCAGAAGGTCTATCGCAAAGAAATAAACGGGGTAAAAGACAATACCATATGGTCTGGAAATAAGGAATCTGCAATGCACGTCCAGGAGGCGCAAGGTAATAAAACGGCGACGCTTTCTGAAGCCAATCAGGCGGTACTAATCCGATTGGAGTATTGCGATGAAAGAAGTCAAAAAGGTTCTGAAAGGTAAAGCTTCGCTCGATATCTCCGATCCCTTCTGCGTGAAATATGTCAAGGAATCAGTGTGTGTGCAGAATTGGGACCAAGTAAAAAGTAAGTTCTATGTCACTCCCACGATCTCATGTATATTTAAGTTGGGGCGCGTCTTCAATCTTGAAGGAGTGAACGCGCGCTAGATTTATTAATCAATGATAAAAGAAATAAAATTCAGATCATTTATAGCGTATTTGCAATAGGAGCCCCGGACAAAAAGCCAGTATTTTTGCTTGACCAGGTCCCGACCCCAACTTCTGGGGATACGGTGATGGAAATGCACTCAATTTAACGCGCAGAATGCTGTGTGCATTATTTTGTTAAATTTAGCGGGGAAATGCACAAATGAAGGAATATAGGTGGTATGCAGTAACTTGTGCAACAGTGTGCAGCGCCTGGGGTGTCGCCGTCTTTGAATGGATATTTTTCTAAAGCCCTCGTTGTGTTTACGTTTATCTTTTTTTCTAGTAACGAGCGCCATCTGGGGGTTTGGTTGCGGTGTAGAATTGAAGGGCAACGCTGCGTTCATTTATTCGTAATTTCACATTGGCATTGTATCGTTGTATCGGTATCTTATTAACGTTACACGTTCTTTGACTGGTCATTCAGCATTGCGTGAAGCCTTGTAAGGAAGCCTGATAAGCGTAGCCGCATAGCTCGATGCTGACTGGTTAACGAGGGAGGTCACATTACCAGAGGGGTAGGCGAGGAGGAGCTCAATCACTTGTGCGCACGGAGGGAGAGGAGCTCTGAAGTATGAAAGGCTCTGGAAGATCGGCGGGTTTATCAGCACGATCAGCGGTGGTATCACTTAGTTCTAGGAAGAACTGAGGAGTGTAGACATGGTACGCGTTAAGCTACCTGATGAAAATAGCCGTAAATGTAGGCGTCTGGCGTCAGAAAACTTGTGGTACCGCTGAACGTTTCCGATGCTAGACCGTTTCACGTATGCTGCGCAATTGCCTGGGAACTTGCCATACCATTTTTGGTTTTTCCGCTTAATGCCTCGAATTCTCACAAAGTTTCATCAAAAACGAAGAACTACCCGAAAAGATAGGGGCTGAAATCTTGGTCGTGAGGAACGGTGCCCTTCCAAAATGACGACGGTGGGCTAAAAGTGTCATAGGAGAACATGTGCTAATGCGCAGATAATTACAAGAAAATATTAATCGCAAGACACGGCAATACACCTGATTCTTTGTTATTTTTATTAAACACATTTCAAAATGTGTGCATACTTCACTCTGGGTAGGAACTGTAACGAGTATTTGGGGCATATTGCAAACATCTGCGTTGTATAGTGAATGATAAGAGGTAAGTGATCGTAATATACCTCGTTCATTCCTTTACTACAATATGTATAATTTCAATGCTTCACTAAAAAGTAAACTATGCCTTAGCCTTTCGTGCATTTTCAAAAGTGCCAATCATAATTTTAAAGTTGGCAGACCTCATTGGAGGGAAGAAGCATACATTGGCTCCTTCATACCGAAAACATCATCTGAGTGGAAAACTTCCAAGCACACCTGGTCAACGCGCAATTATCTGATTCATTTAAATATACGTTAACTAATCATATTTGATATCACGCCCAACTGATTATATTATAAAATTTGCACATTTCACTGTATTTGTTTGTCATTTTTGCGTGAATTTATATGCTCTCCTTACGGTAATATTCTACGGCCATTGAGGGTATTAGAATTAATTGAAGAATAATTTTTACAAAATACACAAATATATGAAAAAATATAGGGTTTGTAAGAACAATTCCATTGAATTTCTTTTTATTTAGGGAGACATTGCCCTTTTTAAAAAGCGCCAGAGAGATTAAATAAATCTGCACAATCTATGGTCGCAAGCATTCATATCAGCTTAGTTAATCTCTGCACCCTAACATCAAAACACCCCAATATTGCCACGCGCGTCGCCGAGCAGGCGTGTGCATGGCAGAGTGGAAGATTCTACTTCTGTGCTCGTACGAGACGGTCGCAGGGTGACTAGCTCCGATAGGGGGGCGAAAGCGGCCCTCTCCGGCTGTGGTTCCTTGTCTTTTGCTGGCACTTCTTCGGAAGAGTGCAAGATTGTCTTGTCTTCTGTACCCACTGGGCAAACATGTTTAAACAAGGTGCCGCTTCACATCGTCTTCAAGAGGCGTCCATATCAGCTGGAAGACTTTCGCCAGGAACTAAAGCGAATCGCTGTGTTGTCTAATATCGCCTCGTTAGGCGCGTATCAGATGAACCATGTTGGGAAGGTCACGCTTCGAATGCCAGGCGCCAAGGAACGATTGTTGAATGCGGAGGAACTGAGCATGAAAAGTCGGCGGTGCGTCATAATCGACCCGTGTCCCACTGAAGTGCGCCTTCGGGTGCATCCCCTACCACGTCCCCTACGACGCGGTAAGCTATACTTTTTGAGCCTTATGGAAACGTTGTCGAAGTCCCCCACGAGAAGTGACACGTTGAGGGATTCGAGGCCATCGAGTCAACCACGCGAATCTTCCTCATGATGCTGAGGAACGGCGTCACGTCTGACAGTATACCGCACCAGCGGAGGCACCAATGAGAGAACGTCCTGGTCCTCATCCAAGGGCGCGCGCCGGTTTGTGTGCGTTGTAACCGAGCCGGGCACTTCAGACGCGACTACCGTACACCGAAGTTCCCGGAGTGCAACCGCTTTGGACACTACAAGGAAGAGTGCGTCAAGACCTTCGGTCGTGTCACCACCGGAACTGACACGGACGAGTTGTCGCCGCTAACCATGGAGGTTGAAAAGACGGAGCTGGCCCTCTGAGGACTGCAGTGCGACGTCCAACCGTCTGAAGAACAGCAGGGGCTCCCTGGCGGCAACGACGCCTCACGGCAAATCACCGCTGCAGGAGACGTCAACACGCCTACACTTGGTGTCCCTGTGCAACGCCCTGGCATCTCGACACTTCAAATGACGTTCACCGAACTCGTTTCGGTCGCACCGACAGCCTGTTTCCCACCGGAGGAGAAGGCTCCCGAAGGCGGCCTCGTCATGGACGAGACCAAATACTTTGTAAAGCACGGCCTAGAGGATACGCCCTTGGCGCCCGGCACGCCCGTGGACCCCAACTTTTGGATGGGGATAGAGAAAAACAAGAGGGGAGGCGTTAGGGCGGTGCCTCACCAGCTTCCGGACGGAAGGCCGGGACGCGACAATCAGTAAGGCGGCAACGCCTGGTTTCGAGGACATCAAAAGACCGTGAAGGCAAGTGCTGCGTAGTGACTCTCTACTACATGTACGCTCGATAGATCCATCAAAGTAGCAATGCTAAATGTTCGCGGTCTTAGCTCACGCAATATACAGTACCAAATACAACATTTCCTATTTAAGGAGAAACCCGATTCTTAGCGGTGCAAAAAACCAAGATGGCTGATCAGGTGCAGGTAGCCGACGCACGGAAACACTTGCTACTTACGTACGAGGTCTGCGTTACCCATGCTGTCGGTTTTTCGGGATTAGGTTTTTGTTCTTGAGGAAGTCCTTGCCCTTGTCGGAGCTGAGCGTCACGACTGACGAGAAAAAACGTTTCATTCTGTGCGAATATATATATATATATATTTTTTTTTGCAGCAGTTGGTTGGCGGTGTTTTAGTATATATGTCCCCAGCACGGTGAGAGACCGGGTTTCTTTCTTCTTTTATTACGCCGTTTTGTAGAATGCAATAGGACCGTTTTGCTTGTAGGCGATCTTAACTGCGTCATGAGAGCAGTAGATAGGTCCCATCACCAGTGGCGAGCAGATGGAAGTGTCCCATCTTGAGCGAGCTCCTCGATGATTTTGATTTGGTAGGTGCCAAAACCGTGAGGAACGAAACGTCAGAGATTGGTTTCACACATTTCCAAGCAAATCCGCAACACGCGGTTAGATCGAGTGTACGTGTCGGCTTCAGTAGCATCGATGCTGCGAAAATACCGCGTCGCGCCTGTTCTTTTCCTTTTCTCGGACCATTGCTTGGTATCAACAACTATAGGTGACAGGGCACCGCCGAAGCTGTTTAACTGGAAACTTTGTAAACTAAACTTAAAGAAGCGGAGTGATGAAACATTCTTAGAAGCAGTACACATCATTTTCCAAACTTTGCGTGAGCAAACGGGGGACGACGTTTTTGAGACGTGGGAACATACCAAAAAGGGTTTAAAATGAGAGTTGTGGAAATGTCGTAAATTTTAGCGTTTGAAGCTCGGCGAAATGAAAGCTGCTTAAACGCCGACTTGGCAGTACTGTCGAGAGCTGAGTGTGAGGATCCTGGCATTCAAAGGTTTGGAAAGAGTCAAGGAGCGCTCAGTGGATCTGCGTCGTGAAAGTTACCGGGGTGCCGCAGCCTGAGCTCGCTCGGGAAAGTATTTGTTAGAAGAGCAACCGACGCGACGAGTATTGGCTGATGAAGAGACGTACGCGCTAAGTAACGAGATTGGGGAAATCGATTACCGGGGAGTCAGCAGCACGAGCCCAAGTACGATCGAAAAAGCTTTGGTCGAGCACTATCAGCAGCTCTTCGATAGCCAAGTCGAAGGTAGGAAGCACCCCGCGTGCGAGAGACTACTTGAGTCTCTTCATCAGCTCGACCGAGAGGAGCAGCAAATGCTCGAGGAGGCGGTCGCCACTCAGGAAATAGAAAGGGACATTGAGGATTTTTCAACTTTAAGACGCCGAGCTCAGATAGTTTAGCGTCGGAGTATTTTAAAAATGGAAGCCGTTTACAACTGCCTGTACCGCCGAAATAGAACGCAGCTCTTGAGGAGGAAGAGGGAAGGGAACTGAGGGGAAGGTATACCCCTCCTCCCTCCTCCTCACCTCTACCTCCTGTATGCTACACCTCCCACCGAGCGGCGTCGCCGTCGCCTCACGACGGTCACATGACCCCTGTGAGGTCACATGACGATGATGATGACGTCATCGGCATCGCGATGACATCATCAGTGACGTCACCAGGTACGTCATGTGTGACGTCATCGTGATGACGTCATCGTCATTGTCAGTGATGACATCATCTACATCGTCACTGATGACGTCATCACTGATGTCACTGATGACATCATCAGTGTCGTCAGCAGTGACGTCACGCGTCCCATAATGCTCCGCGCGGTTACACCGATGGCGACGGCGACGCCGATGGCGACGCCGCTCAAGCCGGAAAAGGGCACCGAAGAGCTGCGCTTTAAAAGGTCAAAAGCACTATAGCCGCCTTTTTGCTGCGTGATTTTTGTGAGACGTATAAACGTAAACTGTTACTACATTCGTTTACACGAGCGTTCACTTTTTTAATCTCCAAGAGTGAGGACGTCGATAAGCTACGGAAAGTCACAGGTAACCGACCTATAACGCTGTGTAATGTGGACTACAATACCTTCGTGAAAATCAAAGCACGACGTTTCGAGGGCGTTGCACGTCAACTTATAGGTGAACACCAGACCTCTGGCATACGGGGCCGCTCCATAACGACAAGCATTCAAGTGGCACGTAGTGTCTTAGAGGCATGTGATGACGGCGTGGACCAAGTTGCCTTACTTCAAATTGATCTCGACATAGCTTTCGATCGTGTTAAACAAGACGCTCATTTTTACGTTCTGGAGCCAGTCAATATCGGTTCAGTTTATATTTTATTTATTTATTTATTTACCCCCAGGCCAGGGGCGTTACAGAGGGGAGTGGGTAAAAAGGGTACAACACAACATACAGCGTACAACAAAAATTATAATACAGTAGTTATGACTCTTTACAAAAACAATTGGAAACGGCAGTTTTAAAACACTCGATATCGGGGATTTCGGGAATGACTCCGGGAAGGTGATTTCACATTGTTGAGGCACTAGGAATAAAAGACTCATAAAAATGTTCAGTACCATAAGACGGAATGGCAACTTTATGATGGTGATCGATGCGTACTGAAACGTAATGAGGTGCTGTTAGTAGTTTTTCTTTTAGAATCGGATTATTATAAATATATATTATGAAACAAGCACAGACGGAACATTTTTTATGTTGCGAAAGAAGAGGTAATGATAGACTGGACTTCATTGCGGTCACACTGGATGTACGATGGTAATTTGAAAGGATGAAACGAGATGCGCGGTTCTGGATCGCTTCTAATTCGGAGATATGTGATTCTTGACCAGGATCCCAAACCGAAGCTGCATATTCCAATTTAGTACGAACTAATGTTTTATAAAAAAAGTAATTTTAATGAGCTGGGAGCAACACAAAAATTTCTTAGGAGATATCGAAGCACGCGGTTAACGTTATTTACAATATATTCAACATGACACGACCAGGAAAGATTAGCAGATATATGCACACCCATATATTTATACGATGATACGGTTTCGAAGAGAGATTATTTAGACGATAGGGAGCCCACGGAGTATCAAGACGGGAAACACGCATAGATTTACACTTATTAATGTTTAGTTTCATGTTCCACAAATCACACCACTCAGAAACACTGTTAATATCTGACTGAAGAAGTGAGACGTCAG
>JAZHYW010011881.1:0-118212 GCA_037355805.1 Ixodes ricinus
CCTCAGATGCACTCTGAAGACTTGCCCTACTTGATGAGTTTACCTATGACGAGTTGGCTTGCGACAAATTCTCCTAGACTCAGTACTTTCATGTTTCAGAGTGGTTGTTATAGTCGGTTATGGGCTAATGAGTTTGCTTCTCTTGATAGCACGAGCGCGCACGCCCAACCAAAGCACGGCGGAAGCCATAACGTACTCGTTTTTACTTGTCGCCGACACCGTGGTCGCCGACAATACACCATTTTCAGGTACGGCAGTGCGTGCAATATTTACAGCCCAGTACGTGCGTGTTTGTCACTTCGGCAAGCGAGCAAAGCACGGGCAATACGCACAAACCCTTCGAGATGGCAGCAGAAGTTCTTTTTGAGAAAAATGTATACAAGACCAAGTCGTGCTTTTTTTGTTGTAAATTACTATCTGTCATCAGTTATCGAAGCCGAATTGCAGACGCAAGATCGGCGAAAAAGGTAAATTGTGACGGAGTGGACAAGTGCCCAGTTGCCTTCTCTTACAACTTCCCCGTGTGCGAGATGCCCTATGACGACTTGCCCAATTTGAAGAGTTTACTTATGATGAGATGACTGCGACGAGTTGGCTTGTGTCGAGTTCTCCTAGACCCGCTTACGCGATATAGTGCTATTTCCAAACAAAAATAAAGAAAAAAGCTGGTCTTTTTGTTCCGGCTATCAGCGGACGGCTTTACCCGGAAAGCACCCCACTTAACCCACCCATCCCGTCACCCGCCCTGCAAACTGCGAGAATGGCATTTTTTTTCTTTTTTTATGCAGTTTAGAAAGAGGATAGCAGTGAGGGATGTGGGCCTCCAAGCCGTCGCGAAGGAGGCTCTTTGTCCCATTATTGCCGGATTAGGAAGAAAAAAGAAAACCTCATTTGTTGTTTGTTTTGTTTTGTTCGCCCGGACGAGACACCGCCTCCGCAAATCACTCAAATAGGTAAACGCTGAGGTACCAAGTAACAGCGTCAAGGGGCGCTGGGTGCTTTTTGGGTCATGTGATTGTCTTTCTTACAAGATCACAAGTAAATAATGTTTTTTTTCGAAGTGAGCTAATTTTATGTTAAGCAAAACTGAGATAAAGTGGAATGTTTGAGCATCAGTAAAGCTATGAGCCATGTACCGCTGTCACCTCCGGAGTGTTTATTTTTTCTTGCATAATATGACCAATTCCAGTTTGAAAACATGAGATCGATCCACCGACAGATATAGTCCGATTTCCAGCAAATATTAGCTGAGTTTCAATTTCTGGCTTGTATCGGGCCAGAAACCCTAATTAGCTGAGTTTTGGTTTCTGGGGATAACACTAATTAAACTTGAGGAAGAAACCGAGAAAGGACGGTTGTCCACTCTTTCTCGTTTTGCGCTCGTTCTGTCCTTACGGATAACTCTAGTCTCAAAGTTAATTAGAGGGTCCACTCGCTTGTGGCTGGCTGGGGTAGGCGTCGTTGTATTGCGTTCCAAGGAATCTGGACCTTCTTTGTGTTTTACCGGTTTGTCTTTAGGGAGAAAAAGAAAGTGGCGCGCTGGGATGAGCGCTAGAAGTTTTCGAGCTCGCCACGGTGTAGCTCCGTACACTTAACACCTGCCGCAAGTCGCGGCTTTGACTGCATTCAAGTCGATCGAAAAGCGATTTCTCTACCCGTGAAGCATCACTTCCAGCTGAGTGAATATCCGCTCTACAGAGATTAATTCAAACGGCAATTGAAGCCGTGCGCGAACAGCACAAATAGAAAAACAATACTACAATAGAAATACCGGCTACGACGTGCCGTTCGGGGAAACAAACTCATGGCTTTGAGCCGCATTGGAGCGGCTGGATTTGTTGGCTTTCAAATAATTACGGCATGATCGAGCGTTTACTTCTTAATAAGAGATTCATCCCCTGAGCCATTCAAAATATTCTCAGTGGTATTACAATGCTGGGAAAAGATCAACATGCTGGGAATATTTTGTATTGCTTATGGAGTCACCGAAAAGTTCCGTACGTTCAAAACGACCAGTATAAAAGACGGAAACGCAGAGCTCGGGTGCAGTGTTCGGGTTAGTGTGCCGTTGTGTTGACGTTTGTATGTGCAATGTGTGTGTGTATGTCAATGTATGTTCACCTGATGCTTGTAGTATGCGTAATGTGTATAAAGTAGAGGTGCTGAATGCGCAAACGAGCCTGAGCAAAATAAACATTATTTTTTGTAGAACATGAATTAGGGAAAACCTAGCGCCACCTAGTTTAGCTACTTGCACTTACTTTGCTTTGACTCTGCCATCTGGTGGCAAGCGATTTAACCTTCTTTCACGCTACGCTGTAAACAACGGCTTCGAGTTTGTTCTTTGAGAGCGGCTTTTGGTTTCGCGGATTGGTTTGCCATTCCTCCGTGATCTGCGGTTGGCGAAAGAATGGACCTTTTTCACATACCGACGGCACCAGGCGGTGGCTGCACGAACTAAAATCGAGGAAGGGACCTACCTGCGCTACCAATCGATAATGGGAGCTACGCTACCAGTTTCTTCGTTCTCTGAGCAGCGGGGCGTGCCCAACGCGCCGTCCAAGTGGGGCATCCGTGGCGTCCACTTAAACGTCGTGTTATTCTTTCCGTCCGCTTTCTTTTTTGCGTAACACAATTATATGTATGCTGCAATTACGTTTGCTACTCGCTGATCTATAGCCTCCTTCCGAATTTCCTCGATTTTTCGTGCAGACTTCCGCCGCTTGGCATCGGGCGCTCGCGCGTGCGCAGAACGCTTCTGGAAAAGGTCCATTGTGACTCGAGGAACAGCAAAGGTAAGACGGGAAGTGCGCGAAGTAACTGGGTATCCGTTGTCTCCGTTTAACATCACAATGCTGAGGACGAGAGACTAAGTAGCTGCTTTCGAAACGCAAGTTTCTGTATCTGCGGGGGAACCTGGCTTCGGAAATAAACACAGTTCGCGGAAAGCTGGTGTTACGCGTTTATCTGCTGCTCCTTTCTGTCCCGTACAAGAGACGTAGCGTCCTCGTTAAGCCTTATTGAGCTCGATTTGCTCGAATTCAGGGCCGCCATAATGAGATGCAGGCGATGGAGGAACTATTTGCTCTCCTGCTTCAGGGACGAAGGGTGCTCCTTTCTGAAGGAACATAGGCTACAAGACCGTTCCTCCACTAATGGAGGACTATCCACACCCTTTTTCTAAGAGTGTGCGGCGGCTCATTACGAAAATGTTAACCAACCTGTCCCCCCCCGTACACGTCACTTCGCGGGTACAGCTGTCGATGAAACGTCGTTCGATGAATGAATGGCGACTGCTGGTGGAATTTGGTGGAAATAATTTTGCTTGCTGCTTGGAGAAAAGACACTGCCTAAGATTCACTTCCGTTTCTTGTTTGCTTAGTAATCTTCTCAGTTGGGTAACAGCTTCTTCGTACCTCTTCACATATCACGTATTGCTTGGAAGTTTGTACTTGTTTACGGAATAAGCTGTCTAATAAACTTATATGAGATTTGAAAACAATCCCGTGTGTCCGTTTGCCTACCTTTTTGCTATCACCGGGGCGAATACATTTTTTAAGGGTTTCCTTGGCTTCCTTTAAGGGTCTCAAATAGGTTTATGAAGTTGGTTATGAAGCGGGTGCATAACGTGGTGTGACCATGCACCTTTGAATCGGGTGCATCTGTGTTTTCTTCGAATTCAGTGGGTGTAGAAAGAGGTGCAACAGTGCACTATTGAACGGAATGCTCCTGTGTTCCCTTTGAGAGCAGTAGGTGTAGAAAAGGGAGTAAAGGTACACTACTGAGTGGGGTGCATCTGTGTTCCCTTTGAGTGAGTCGGGTTTATGAAGCGGTGCAATTGTACACCTTCAAACGGGGTGCATCTGTGTTCTCTTTCATTTCATTGGGTGTAGAAAAAGGTGTAGCCGTTCACCATTGAATGGGGTGCACCTGTGTTCCCTTCATGTGAGATTTCTGTAGAAAAAGGTGTACATGTGCACCACCCCGAAGGAAAAATCCATCAATGTAACGCTGTCTGGCAGTCGATGTTTTCTAGTGGACACCTGTCTGTGCCTGATTGTACGTCAAGCACGTCTGATTGGCCAACAAGTTACTCTGACCGACAGTCAAACTCCAGTCAGACTCCGCTTGTCGGCTTTCTGATGGTTTCCTGGTGGCAGTCGGCCGCCGCAAAATGCCGTCAAGATTTCTTGGTGGCGATTCTGACTGTACATCGATTGTCTCTGACTGTACGTCAAAAAGCTTTGACGGGCAGACAGACGTACGGTCAAAGGACGCAAAGTTCGTTCGGATACCACTATTTCGTCAAATCTATGAATACGAAAAATAATCTATGCACGAGAAAACGATTTCGGAACGTGAGCCCATAAAACCGCCGATGTTAGAGATATGACAAGCAGGGCACCCGACAACCCTGATCAGAAGCCCGCCGAGACGCCGAACCCGCCGAACATGCCGAGCACGCCAAACGCGCCACTTCCTACTTTCGCCACTTTCGCTTCGCCCATAGAAGCTTCGCCGAGCTTCCATGAACGATCGCTCTCAACTCGTTTTGTTTGCGCGCTTGTGCCACCCTGTCGATCCAGCCCGGGCTCTACAATGTCTTATGTTTTAGTAGAATTTCTCCTCGACAAGACCCAGTCTGTCGTGAGTTCCGAGTGGTATAGCCTCGTTTACATGAAAGCAACTTCAGCGCATCGACTCCACTCGTTCTTCGAACGAAGCCGACGCAGCAACGTTTACATGAATGCGGACTAGAAGGTGGCGCCACGCCGTGTCAAAGCTCGAAGTTATGCAGTTCCATGGTTCCGGCGCCAGCCGTACCACGTTTTCCGGTTCGTCGCACGTGGAGGCATTTCGACGCGTTGAGTGAACGTAAAGTTCGTGCCCGCTGTCTTCGGTGCCGTGGAAGAAGTTACGAGACGGAAGAAACATCAGAACCCAAGCGTTTAGTGCTCCAGGCCGGGCCGCCGGGTCATTCTGGACCAGAGGCGACGTGTGTGCGCACGCTTTGAGGACGCCTCCACGATTCACCGCGCCAGACCTCGCCGATCGCGACCGGACCCCAAGTCCGAAAGGCTTCCGACCCATTGCAGTTTGGCTCGGCATCTGGATGCGCTGGTGCGCTTGGTGACAATACTTGGACAACTCGGATACCGCTTGCCCGCCGGAACTTCCCGATGCACTCAACACTGTGCGTGCTGTGTGTGTGTTCCGTGCACCGTGTTTGGTGACGACACGCGCCTTGCATTGTCTGTTGCAGTGGGCGGCAGCGCTTCGAGAGTTTAGGTTCTTTGCTCCCGTCGGTCTGCCGGCCGGCGATCGCCCGGCGGCGACGTTCGCGCTGCGGGCGCACGGATACTGACGCGCCTATCGTTGCCCTGGATGGATACCCACTGACCTCGGCTTTGAATCTTTATATAGTGCGAAGCTGCCGACCCATTGCAGTTTGGCTCGGCATCTGGATGCGCTGGTGTGCTTGGTGACAATACTTGGACAACTCGGATACCGCTTGCCCGCCGGAACTTCCCGATGCACTCAACACTGGATACTGTGCTTGTGCGTGCTGTGTGTGTGTTCCGTGCACCGTGTTTGGTGACGACGCCTGGACGACCGTGTGCGCCACCGGAATTCCCGCTGCGCTAACCACTGGACTCTACGAAAGTATTTCGTGCTATGCCCTTAGCCGTTACAACCGAGAGATCGTCGCAATTTCAGACCCAGTCCGCCTGGGTCTGAAATCGCTACGATCTCTCGGTTGTAACGGGTAAGGGCATAGCACCAAATTCTTTTGTAGAGTCCAGTGGTGAGCGCAGCGGGAATTCCGGCGGTGCACCGCCTGGGTCAAAAATTGGGGCTGGAAATGCGCGGTTTCAGTGTGGATACGAACTGGTGCCCCAATTTTGGGTCTAGGCGGAACCGGCAGTTTTCATTCCGGCTTGTATCTGACATTTTCGTAGGAATCCCTTTTACCTGAAAAACGCAAATTTGGAAGGTACATTCCATCAAAGACCACCACATACGTAATTTGGGACATTCCATCAGTGGCAGTCAGACGTCATCTGATGGACCATCAGGGCACGTTCCACCAGGGCTGCTGACTGGCAGTCAGACGTCATCTGATGGACCATCAGGGCACGTTCCACCAGGGCTGCTGACTGCCAGTCAGTGTCCCAAATTACGTATCTTGATGGAATTTTCAATAGGGACACCAACGGGTGTACACGTACTCCCATATTTGGGGTGTGCAAGTGTTCCCCCAAAGGGTCTAGTATGTGTGACAAGCACTTACACCCCTATGGGTGTACCCCATGACACCCTTTTTTCTTAGAGTGTATGTTTAGCCAGGTAAATAGGTTGGGCGATAGTTTAGGGGCGGGCGTTCACTCTGAATTTTACATACCTATGCACGAGGAATCAACTGTAATGGTCGGGAGAAAGCTTTCTGTTTGGTGTGGTTTAGTATATCCCTATGTTGGCCTGTTTACTGATAGAATCTGACATGGTGCTCTTGACTTTTAGGTTTGGTATTCTACTGCTGCCCGATGGAAATTCCATCGGAATTTTTCTACCAGACACAGAGTCGCGACCGTCCCTTTGTGGTTTCGATTCCGGAAAGTGGAACAGTGTCCGATGCGGGATCTAGTGATAGTGAAGTGAGTGACGGTGACGAGGATAACTTGCAAACGAAGGGCATAACAACAGAACTTCCAAGCGATAACGAAACAGAAAGGTGGAACGCCCGCTTTTCCAGTTCTGTCAACGTCAAGAAAGAAACTAAAGTCACCGCCGCAAGTTTTTCACTGGCGAAATGAAGACCGGTGTTTCGTGGAGCCTGCGGAACCCATGTTTACGGCCTCTGATGATGCAAAAGCCCAATGAAGTATTTGCAAGTTTTCATTGATGACAAGCTGCTGACGATTGTTGACGAGACACACCTCTATTCTGTGCATCAGGCTGGAGCATATGGGTAAACGTTTGTTGCACTGTGTCAGCATGCTTCCGCAAAGTACGTATTATTCGAACTGAATCGTTGCATCGCCCCTTCAATTAAGCACCTTATAAAATCAAATGTGGTGTTTGAGCTCTATACATCTTATTTGATTTTAGAAGAGAACATGTTTCACTCAGCAGCAGACATATATCCGTAATGTGTGCTCACCAGAGACACCCTGGTGTGCATGTCAGGCCAGTTCAGTGTGCCGCGGTGCGCACATTAGACTGGTCTGGTGTGGCGTAGTGTGCACATGAAGTCATTCTAGTGTGCATTGGTGTGCACATTAGACCAGCCTAGTGTGTTTTGGTGTGCACATGAGACCACACTAGGAGGATGTGATGGGCACACCAAACCAGCCTAACGTGTTCAGGTGGGCACACCAGAACACGTTAGGCTGGTTTGATGTGCACACCAGAACACACCAGGCCGGTCTGATGTTTACACCAGCAAACGCTAGGACACACCAAACCGCTCTGGTGGATTTTTTAATAGGGCCGTTTGAGCTCGCTGTAAGAAATGCGAGCATAGGGTATGAATACCATTTGCTTGCTCAAGATGCACAACGCTGCTCTAAGTTCGTCATCACAAATCCTTTGCCTTTCGAAAGCCTGCAAAGCTGTTCTAGCATTCGTCGCCGAACGAAAAATCCCTCAATGTAACCTCTGTCTGGCAGTCGATGTTTTCTAGTGGACACCTGACTGTGCCTGATTGTACGTCAAGCACGTCTAATTGGCCAACAAGTTACTCTGACCGACAGTCAAACTCCAGTCAGACTCCGCTTGTCGGCTTTCTGATGGCTTCCTGGTGGCAGTCGGCCTCCGCGAAATGCCATCAAGATTTCTTGGTGGCGATTTTGATTGTACATCGATTGTCTCTGACTGTACGTCAAAAAACTTTGACGTGCAGACAGACGTACGGTCAAAGGACGTAAAGTTCGTTCGGATACCACTATTTCGTCAAATCTATGAATACGAAAAGTAATCTATGGACGAGAAAACGATTTCGGAACGTGGTCCCATAAAACCGCTGATGTTAAAGATATGACAAGCAGGGTACCTGACAACCCTGATCAGAAGCCCGCCGAAACGCCTAACATGCCGAGCACGCCAAACGCGCCACTTTCTACTTTCGCCACTTTCGCTTCGTCCACAGAAGCTTCTCTGCGCTTCCATGAACGATCGCTCTAAACTCGTTTATCTTGCGCGCTTGTGCCACCCTGTCGATCCAGCCCGGGCTCTACAATGTCTTATGTTTTAGTAGAATGTCTCCTCGACAAGACCCAGTCTGTCGTGAGTTCCAACTATGTAAGGAACTTTAGCGGTGTAGTTGAAGACGACCAGGTGTGCCAGGTCTCTGGGCCGGAGACGCGCGAGCAAAATGAGCGTTTTACGACGCGAAAGTACTTTACATGGCAGGTGAGTAGAACTGAAGTACGGCGATATATGTACGAGTGCTTTGCATAAAATGCCGAAGGCTTAACTGCATATGCAGCCGAAGCATTCTTTAGAGCGATGCACTCATTGTCGGAACCTCGCGCTGCAATACTGAAATGCTCTTGACTCAGTCCGAGAGGTTTAGGCTAGAAAGTTTATACCTTTGTATCTGGTGGGGTCTATTGGCCTTACTGCTGTGTCGCAGCTCATTGTTTCACGAAGAGCGCAGACAAAAAGCATCCGCGAACGTAGTTCAGATATGTCTGCTGTTCGCTTTTGTCCTTGGAAGCCAGGGCTGTCTGTCGTAGCATGCATGCTTGCTCTCTAGCTTCAACGGAGTCGCATACGTTTTGTGAATTAAAGTGTATACGGTCGTCCCGAAAGGTTCAGACATCGAGGGCGTTACTCTGAAACATTGTTTGGGTGCATGTGGGCCCATTTGTAAATGACTTTCCCCGTACGAAAATGTCAGATCGGAGCGGTTCCAGTACGGATCCGCGCGGTTTTAAACTTGTCAACAGTTCCGATCCGCGCGACTCTGTGTGTAACCAGTAGGATCCAGTGAGACGCAACGCACTGGAATCGCACGGTGATGGGTGGATCCGATCCGCATCCCTTGTTCCAGTAGAGTCTGCTCTCAGCCAGCGGGCGCGCACATGCCTGACTAGAGGAGGGTGGGGGCGGCGGGGAATTTCCGCGGTCTCTCGCAGGTCACGTGTTAGGGACAGGCGCATCCGTTACGCAGGCGCTGCGAGCGGGCGTTCTTCGCGCGCGCCTGTCTTTGTCTGTTGCAGTCGGCGACAGCGCTGGCAGCGCTCTGAGGCCTGGTTCACACTTGCGAATCGGCGGGCGAATCTGCAAGAATTCGGCCGCCGGGTGTAGCGTCCACTGTGCATTGCCGCGGCCGATTCCGCTTCGGCGGCAGCGGATTAGCTGTAAGTGTGAACCAGGCCTGAGAGTTTAGTTCTTATCTCGCTCTCGTCGGACTGTCGGTCGGCGCTCGCCCGGCGGCGACGTTCGCGCTGCGGGCGCACGGATACTGACGCGTCCATCGTTGCCCTGGGTGAATACCCTATTGAAAATTCCATCAAGATACGTAATTTGGGACACTGACTGCCAGTCAGCAGCCTTGGTGAAACGTCCCCTGATGGTCCATCCGATGACGTCTGACTGCCAGTCAGCAGCCCTGGTGGAACGTGCCCTGATGGTCCATCAGATGACGTCTGACTGCACCTGATGGAATGTCCCAAATTACGTATGTGGTGGTCTTTGATGGAATGTACCTTTCAAATTTGCGTTTTTGAGGTAAAAGGAACCCGTACGAAAATGTCAGATACAGGCCGGAATGAAAAATGCCTGTTCCGCCTAGACCCAAAATTGGGGCACCAGTACATATCCACCCTGAAGCCGCGCATTTCCAACCCCAATTTTAGACCCAGGCGGTGCACCGCCGGAATTCCTGCTGCGCTCACCACTGGACTCTACAGAAGAATTTGGTGCTATGTCCTTAGCCGTTACAACCAAGAGATCATCGCGATTTCAGACCCAGGCGGACTGGGTCTGAAATTGCGACGATGTCTCGGTTGTAACGGCTAAGGGCATAGCACGAAATACCTTTGTCGAGTCCAGTGGTGAGCGCAGCGGTGATTCCGGCAACGCACACTGTCGTCCAGGCGTCGTCACCAAACACTGTGCACGGAACACACACACAGCACGCACAAGCACAGTATCCAGTGTTGAGTGCATCGGGAAGTTCCGGCGGGCAAGCGGTATCCGAGTTGTCCAAGTATTGTCACCAAGCACACCAGCGGATCCAGATGTCGAGCCAAACTGCAATGGGTCGGCAGCTTCGCAATATACATGGGTTGCACGTGACGTCATATCCTTCCTCCTTTCTGGTGGCCAAAACTACTTCGTTTCACCTTATGTGCGAGCGAAGGCAAAGCTGGAAGCGCGAGCACGGAAGCTCCGTGCGTTCAGGCTTTGCTCGAGCGCGCGAGCTGGCGAGAAACGCACAAAGCGCTGGTCTCGCGATTCTAGCTTTGGCTTCGCTCGCAGATAAGGTGAAACGAAGTATAATGAAGCTGTGCTCACTCGTTTCCGCTCGCTCGCGACGCTCGTGTACTGCTCGAAGAATATGCACAGTGAAGGCTACGCTCGAGGAAGTTCGGCCACCAGAAAGGAGGACCAAATTACGTCAGTGCAACCTATGTATATAAAAATTCAAAGCCGAGGTCAGTGGGTATCTATCCAGGGCAACGATAGGCGCGTCAGTATCCGTGCGCCCACAGCGCGAACGCCGCCGCCGGGCAAGCGCCGGCCGGCAAACCGACGCGAGCGCAGAACCTAAACTCGAAGCGCTGCCGCCCACTGCAACAGACAATGCAAGGCGCGTGTCGTCACCAGACACGGTGCACAGAACATACACACAGCACGCACAAGCACAGTATCCAGTGTTGAGTGCATCGGGAAGTTCCGGCGGGCAAGCGGTATCCGAGTTGTCCAAGTATTGTCACCAAGCACACCAGCGCATCCAGATGCCGAGCCAAACTGCAATGGGTCGGCAGCCTTTCGGACTCGGGGTCCGGTCGCAATCGGTGAGGTCTGGCGCGGCGAAGCGCGGAGGCGTCCTCAAAGCGTGCGCACACACGTCGCCTCTGGTCCAGAGTGAACCGGCGGCCCGGCCTGACTAAACGCTTGGGTTCTGATGTTTCTTCCGTCTCGTAACTTCTTCCACAGCACCGAAGACAGCGGGCACGACCTTTACGTTCACTGAACGCGTCGAAATGCCTCCACGTGCGACGATCCGGAAAACGTGGTGCGGCTGGTGCCGGAACCGCCGGAACTGCATAACTTCGAGCTTTGACATGGCGTGGCGCCACCTTCTAGTCCGCATTCATGTAAACGTTGCCACGTCGGCTTCCTTCGAAGAACGAGTGGAGTCGATCAGTGGCGTCACAAGGGGGTGCGGGTGGGGCGGACCGCCCCGGGTGCAGCGCTCAGGGGGTGTCGCGGCGGGCCACGAGCCGGAAGAGGGGGGGGGAGTCGCGGCGGGCGACGGGAGAGCAAGAAGGGGTGGGGGAGTCGCGGCGGGGCACGCAAGGGCGGGGGGGGTGTCACGGCGGACTACCGCCCCGGGTGCCGCCGACCTTCGTGACGCCACTGGAGTCGATGCGCTGAAGTCGCTTTCATGTAAACGAGGCTATAGTCGGAACTCACGACAGACTGGGTCTTGTCGAGGAGAAATTCTACTAAAACATAAGACATTGCAGAGCCCGGGCTGGATCGACAGTGTGGCACAAGCGCGCAAACAAAACGAGTTGAGAGCGTTCGTTCATTGAAGCTCGGCGAAGCTTCTATGGGCGAAGCGAAAGTGGCGAAAGTAGAAAGTGACGCGTTTGGCGTGCTCGGCATGTTCGGCGTTTCGGCGGGCTTCTGATCGGGGTTGTCGGGTGCCCTGCTTGTCATATCTCTAACATCAGCGGTTTTATGGGCTCACGTTCCGAAATCGTTTTCTCGTGCATAGATTATTTTTCGTATTCATAGATTTGACGAAATAGTGGTATCCGAACGAACTTTACGTCCCTTGACCGTACGTCTGTCTGCACGTCAAAGCTTTTTGACGTACAGTCAAAGACAATCGATCTACAGTCAGAATCGCCACCAAGAAATCTTGACGGCATTTCGCGGCGGCCGACTGCCACCAGGAAACCATCAGAAAGCCGACAAGCGGACTCTGACTGGAGTTTGACTGTCAGTGAGAGTAACTTGTTGGCCAATCAGACGTGCTTGACGTACAATCAGGCGCAGACAGGTGTCCACTAGAAAACATCGACTGCCAGACAGCGTTACATTGATGGATTTTTCCTTCGGGTACCTACTGACCTCGGCTTTGAATCTTTATATAGTGTGAAGCTGCCGACCCATGGCATTTCGGATCGGCATCTGGATGCGCGTGGCGCTGGTGTGCTTGGTGACAATGCTTGGACAACTCGGATACCGCTTGCCCGCCGGAACTTCCCGATGCACTCAACACTAGATACTGTGCTTGTGCGTGCTGTGTGTGTGTTCCGTGCACCGTGTTTGGTGACGACGCGCGCCTTGCATTGTCTGTTGCAGTGGGCGGCAGCGCTTCGAGAGTTTAGGTTCTTCTGCGCTCCCGTCGGACTGCCGGCCGGCGCTCGCCCGGCGGTGACGTTCGCGCTGCGGGCGCACGGATACTGACGCGCCTATCGTTGCCCTGGGGCCCTAATCTCGACACTTGGCGGAAAAGTCGGCAAGAAATTCGGCGGCTATGATTGGCCGGCGCCAATGTCAAGTGTGGCGTTGGCCAATCGCGGCCGCCAGATTACTCGCCGTCGCTTTCGCCAGGCGTCGAGCTTAGGGCCCCTGGATGGATACCCACTTACCTCGGCTTTGAATCTTTATAGTGTAAAGCTGCCGACCCATTGCAGTTTGGCTCGGCATCTGGATACGCTGGTGTGCTTGGTGACAATACTTGGACAACTTGGATACTGCTTGCCCGCCGGAACTTCTCGATGCACTCAACACTGGATACTGTGCTTGTGCGTGCTGTGTGTGTATTACGTGCACAGTGTTTGGTGGCTACACCTGGACGACCGTGTGCGCCGCCGAGTAGCGCTGCGCTCACCACTGGACTCTACAAAATAATTTCGTGCTATCCCCTTACCGGTTGCAACCGAGAGATCGTCGCAATTTCAGACCCAGTCCGCCTGGGTCTGAAATCGCGAATATCTCTTGGTTGTAACGAGCTAAGGGCATAGCACCAAATTTTTTGTAGAGTCCAGTGGTGAGCGCAGGTGTGGAAATGCGCGGTTCCAGGGTGGATACGAACTGGTGCACCAATTTTGGGTTCTAGGCGGAACCTGCATTTTTCATTCCGGCCTGTATCTGACATTTTCATACGGGTCCCTTTTGTCTGAAAAACGCAAATTTGGAAGGTACATTCCATCAAAGACCACCATATACGTAATTTGGGACATTCCATCGGTGGCAGTCAGATGTCATCTGATGGACCATCAGGGCACGTTCCACCAGGGCTGCTGAATGACAGTCAGACGTCATCTGATGGACCATCAGGGCACGTTCCACCAGGGCTGCTGACTGGCAGTCAGTGTCCCAAATTACGTACCTTGATGGAATTTTCACTAGGGTCGTATACCTATGCAGCGCTTGTGAACAATTGTCGCTGCAGTGATAGTGCGGTTCGCACAAGCACTTTCTGGCTTACTGTGGTTGCAATCGCATGCTGGGTGGACTTTGATTGAGCACATGGGGACTTTTTTGTAAACAGTGATATCTTCTATACCGTGCATAAGACGGAGTCAAAGCCCGCATGGAAATAAACCGCCGGCACTCGCCGACGAAGGTTACGGTGCTGCGCGTGCGATTGTTGACAAGCGTTGCGTATGCGGAGCGCGATAACGGCTTCGCAAGCTTCTGAAAGGCAAAGTATTCATGACGAATGAGTGTCCTGTATCTTGAGTAGCACACGGTACTCGATACCCCATGCTCACTTTTACACAGCACGCGCAAACGCGAACGGCCAAATCGAAGCACACTAGGTCTTTGCTTCGTGCTTACTACGTTGCTGCATTTTTCACAGCGATGACATCCTAGTGTCCGATACAGCTCCCTCGCGACTGCATTCCGATCAAATAAACGAGCAAATAGGGAGTTTTAGTAGATCGTTCCGATGCCTATACGATACCCCGATAACGATACGATGCATGCGCAAAGGCGGCGGCGGAGTATCGGGTATCGTTATCGGAGTCATCGGAACGATCTACTAAAACTCTCTAATGTCGGGATAGAGCTAGGTGGCAACAGTAGTACTTTCCTCAGGAGCAGCGAAAGAAGCGGACTGGCGCACGTCGGCACCCGCGTCTAACAACGAAATATAATAAAATAACTAAAATGCATAAAAAACTTATAAACAAAAAAGCACTGGAATAGATAAAAAACAAAATGTCATTAACGCTAGACAACGAAATGAGAGGACGTGAAGGGCGAAATGATCCAGGAGACGGGGCCGACGGAACACCGTTCCCACAAATCCTCGGGCGCGCGCCGACTTCTTTTCCCCTGAATAAAAGTTTGCAGTCAGACGCCGAGAAAACTTCATTTGTTAGCTTTTTAACCTACCGAGGAATAACAGTACATCGTTTTCTTGCCAGAGCGAGCGATATAAAAGGAAATAACCTAAATTTAGATGACAATCCCATGCATTTCACCGGGCGAATGAATGAAAATGGCGGACCTCCCCACTCAGCTGCGAGCAGGCGGCAGTTCACACGCATGCGCTCACGCTTCTCACTCTGCGCCATGGGCTGATTAACTCACTCGGCAGGGGGCATTACGGCGGCAAGATCATAAACTGGCCAAACTCCATAGACTGAGCCAATCATTTGACTCTTTTTATCAAGGATGCGTTAAATGGCAATATTCCATTAAAAATCTATAAGCGATACATATGCATGCCATCTGCTTCGGCACATTTAAAAAAAGAGGTGTACCATAAAATATCGAGCGAGTACCCTCCCCCCCCCCCTTAATTTAAAAATAATCAAGCTGAAATAGGAAGGGGGCCCTTCCTTGGATCGGAACCAAAAATCAAGGCGGCGGCCACAAAGTGTCGGCTGGCGGAACTAAATAACGTAGAATATTGATGATACGATTAACGTTACTCGATCGACTCAGTTGGCAAACGGCCACGAAGAGCGTGATTCCTTCTCATACCCGTCAGCCAGGTTAACGTAGAGTTCCTGTATAGGCTCCCTACGGGAGCCAGAGTTGCGCGTTTATCCCCGTAGCGAGTCTATCCTGCACGGCATGTTGATCCTGCTCCTCACGTGGTTGAATTCGGCGAATAGTGGCGCTGCGCCTTCGAACCCACGGCTCGCTCAAAAGCAGGGGAACTTACGGCGGGGCGCGCGGAACGTCTACTTTCCTGCACGGCGTTTGATCCGGCTCCTCACGTGATCGGATCTCGGCGAATAGAGGCGCGGCGGCACGTGGAAAACAGACGCGTAACTCTGGCTCCCGTAGGGAGCCTATACAGGAGCTCTAGGTTAACGCTGTTCGAAGCGCCAACCTTCTTGCTCGCTGTGGCGCGTCTTGCAACAGCAGTTTAAAACGCGGCCGCAGCGGGCAAGAAGGATGACGCTTCAAACAGCATTTCCGAATCTATGGGGTTATCAGTGGAAACAGCGTATTTTAAAATCAAAGGCACACACTACAAGAATGAGCTTGTAGCATCTCTTTATGATAAGTTCAAACGAAATCCGAAGGAACTTTGGAGGTACGTGAAAAGTTTAAGAAAGATGAGCAGGGTATTCCAGCTATCAACGACTCGGGACGGCTGATAGATAACTATGCTGAAAAAGCAAGCCTTTTTAATAGCTATTTCGATTCTGTATCCTCGCCTCCTATAGTGAATGACCATCCTCCCATCTTTGGGTCTCTAGACGACACCAGGGGAGGATCGGTGGCGCTAGCGCACACTAGAGCCACTCTATATGGCAGCTAGCGCACACCAGCTCGGTGCACGTGGAGCGAAAGCTCGCGCTGCAGAACCCAGGGATCCTGGGTTCAATTCCCACCCCTGCCCGTTTCGACCTGGATGAGCATTGTACCGGCGTGCGGTCGTGTATCACTACTGCGTGGTGCACGTTAAAGACCCCAGTCTAGCGGTTGTACTGCACTGGATAAATTGCTCATCTACAGCGAGTGACACGTCGCAACTTTAAAATGGCTGAACAACGACTCGCTGTATAAATATCCACACAACCCCAATTATTAGATGACACCATGCTGAATATCAAAATTTGTCAAGATGGAATTCTTAATTTACTAAATAATATTCACTCTCACAAGGTCACTGGGCCTAATGGCATACCAGGCCGCATATTAAAAGTGTGTTCCGGCATTCTGTTTTGTTTTTTATTTGTGTTGTGTTCATGCCGACAACAGCAACACCGGCCATCAGTGACCGCTTGTCCTGCGGCCGCTCGAAAGTCCCTTCACGCGCTCGCTGCCCGTGCACGCGTGTCCTGCTCGTCGTCGTCGGTACGCCAGTTCAATCGCGATCTATTATGACATATTGAATGGGTTAAAACAGCACAAAAAAGACGAAGGACCAGTAAAAGGAAACACACAGACACAGCGCTGACTTACAACTGAAATATTTACTGCTGCGGCAATCAGCAAGTAAACTTGAAACGAGACAAACATAAAAGCAATCGGCCCGACAACACGTCATCCTCCACTGAAGCCGATACGTGGCTACGCGTATTTATCCGCCTTTCTTATAAAATTAATTTCATCACTAACCAGGGCAAGTGACGGAGCACTGATGCACATGCCCGCGGCATGGTTGGCAATAAAAAAAGCTTCGTCAATCTCCCGAGCATACTTAGTTTTATTTCGGGCTAAAATCTGAATTTCATTAAACCCTGGAGAGCATGCACATCTGTCACAGTGGACCGCTAGGTTGCCAGACGGGAAGGAGCGTAAGGACA
Organism: Ixodes ricinus; assembly: GCA_037355805.1. Classification (NCBI taxonomy): domain Eukaryota; kingdom Metazoa; phylum Arthropoda; class Arachnida; order Ixodida; family Ixodidae; genus Ixodes; species Ixodes ricinus. Next base: position 16,971 of record JAZHYW010011881.1, read on the forward strand.
GAGAATGTTCCCTCGCCCGGTCGTTAACACATCTCCCCGTCTGCCCAATGTACACTTTTCCACAGGACAACGGAATAAGGTACACCACCCCACATGCGCAGGCGATAAACGGGTTGCGGTGCTTAAAGGGACAATGAAGGCAATTTAGGACATCTTTTTGGCGATTGAACTGGGTTCCAGGCACGTCTCAGGCCACGTTGCCCAAATTTCACCCGAAACCGGCGCTTGTGTGCCGCGCAAATCAATAAAACAGTTGCGGAAATAATTGCACCGGGATCGACTGGGGCGACGCCCCGAGAGTTGCGGGAGAAGCCAGGAGAAGCGGAGCTCGCGTGACCGATGCGGGGCCAAGACGCGCGACGTCACAAACGGCGCGTCGCGCCGTTTGTGACGTCGCGCGCCTTGGCCCCGCCAAACGGACTGACGCGCGCCGTTTGCGACGTCGCGCGTCAGCGATTGGTCGCTGACGCGCCGCTTGTGACGGCCAGAACGGTCAGATCGCTGCCGCTCTCCCTCGGCATCTCCCCGGCGTCCGTCCTTCGGCATGCGGGCCGCTCGTTGCCGGCTGTGCGGTCTCCGTCGGGTGATAGCAGAGGCCGCCACGCACGTACTCCCGTTCCGTTGGTGTTCGGTTACCGAACGGAAGCTCGAACTCGCTCGCGAGAGCGGCATTGCCGTCCATGTTGACAAATTCGGCGAAACGACCGCGCCACCGCGCTGCTATAACCCACCGCGGTAACCAGAGTCTCGACGCCCTAAATGCTACCGGTACCGACAATTCACATGTGACGTCACTCCGTACGTCACCTCCGTTTTCGGAGGCCCAAAAACGAGAAACGCAGATAGTTGAGTTTCGGTTTCTTCAGTTCTTTCGTAAGGTATAGAAATATGCGTCACAAATGTCTATAAAAATTTAGGCAGTATGCCAGGTTCCCAAGAAGCCTAAAAACACTATTTAAACAAATTAAATTAAATCGCCTTCATTGTCCCTTTAAAGGGAAGCTGAAGCGGTTTTAAATATGAGAAAAAACACCCGAGCCTGGTTAATTAGACCTCAGCCATCACGAATATCGTATTCGTTTGGTCATTTTCTGCGCCCATCAACCGGAAAAGCGCGTTCAAAGTAGCGCCGAAGCCGCGCCGAAGCCACGCCTCTCCGAAGCAGAGGGAAAGGGAGAGACGAGGAAGCCCGTCGACCGATGTCACAAAGGTCCGGCTGGGGGACCCCGCCGGGGCTAGCCGCGCTTTCCTCGTAGGCTGCTCTACTGACAGTTCGAGCCGTTGTCGTTCCGCCGCCACATAGCGCTTGCTTTTATCCGTTGACCGGTCGTGCTATTGACTCAATCGCCTGACGTGTTGATTGCTCTCTTGTTTGTTCATGTATTTGCAGAATTCTCGTGGCACCGAACCAACTGACTCGTGCTGTTGCACGATGCCGTACTCATGTGTAGCCGCCAGCTTTCACGAACAGCGCTCGTCGCAGTTGTTCTTCCCGCTTACCGTCTTTTCGACTCCGACCCCGAGATTTTATAGCGAGGGGCGGGGGTTGAGCAAGTACATTGTTTTTTGTTCGAAATGTGTTTCGGATGGCGCATATGAAAACTACGTACGTATGGGTTAGGGTCTGAAGAAGTCTTGCCTGAACCCGACGCTCTGCCGACCATCTTTGAAAGTAAGAAGGCAGTTCAGCGCATTAAAAGTCACAAGCAAAGAGGAAACGTAAATAGGTAGGAATTGTAGGTCAACTGTTCTAGAAAAAAGCTATTACATAATTAGAATGGTGCAGTGTACTAGCAAAGCCGCGATCATGTAGCCAAATAGCGGGTTTCCACTGGCACTCTAGTGTTAATCGCCTTATATTACTGTATTAGCGTTGGTTTTTGATATTGTTGAAGTGACCATATTTTCCGAACCGACTCCGGTCCCGGAAGTATGGGAAACAAAAGAAAACAATCTTGGGTCCCAAGATTATTTTCTTTGGCTTTTAATCTACTCCGCTACCCAGTCACTTGAGAGAGGAGGGTTTGCTCCAAGAAGTGGTCATGCAATTCATAATGCGACTTTCACGGTGCAAACCCTTTTAGCATAAACGTTTTTTTTTTACAGTTGTTGATAAATTGAACTTACATTTTTTAAATTTAAACATAAATTTTGTTAAATTTTCCTTCCATAGATTCATATTCTCTTCAGGAGATATTTTTCGAACTACAAAGCATGGGACCTTCTGTTCTGAATTGACTTCTCCTTTTTTACAAGTTACGCAGTGTTTTCCATATAAAGTTTGTGCCATGCAATGGTTCATTGTGCCATAGAAACGCGATCGGACGATGATAATGCTTGGTGGTGGTCTAATGCAGTCAACAAATCTCGGTAAAAGTATGCGAATGTAGAGGCCCAGGAAGCTTTCACAAATTCGACATCAAATTAAGGGCTGCCGCGCACTACATCTCCTCTTTTTCTAACGCTATAATGGCGCAACAGTTAATGAATGGCAAACAAACTAAACGCAGCAGAGGGTACCGCTATCACAAGGATGGACCTGCTGCGCAGTTGTTCGCATCGTGCGCAAGGACATGGCGGTGGCAGAACGGCGACCCTGTCTCATCACCCGTCTCATCTCAGGGGAAGCTCTCACGTCGTCCGAAGCCGATTAAACTATCCCTTCAAACCACTTTAGCCTTGATGAACAATGCAGCCTGCGCGCTCACGTAACCAGCAGCTGGCATGCACGAAGGCCGATGTGTGCAGCATTCTTGTCCTCTGACGACCGTTTTGGGGAGAGTCACGCTAATCCGGCTTGACGCGTCCCGTCAATAGCACTCTGTTTACTGTCAACGTTTTACGTTACAATAAGTAGCAGTCAGTACGCTCCTGAAGGTATGAAGCCGGCCATGTCGCGTCTGCGCAAACGGTTCCTCGTGCCTGCCTTTATTACTGCGGGGGATCATTTTTCTGCTTCGCCAAAGGCTGGAACGCGTACTCTGTCACGTCGAGGGCCGTCAGGACACATTCCTCTTTCGGATCCACCGAAAGGTTTCGAAAAATCAGAAGCCGAACCCGATTTACAAGAGCAGAAGGCTCGGCGCCCGGCTACTTCCGCAAGCGACGGAGCAAACGAGAATCGAGATGGTCCTTTTATGACGTAGTGGCGCGTCACGCGCGGCTAGCCAATGGCGTGCTGCTGCGGCGATCGCTTCTCATTTCTTCGCTTTTTTTCGCGTTTAAGGATTATCTTGGGTCAAACGGTTGCGATATTTGGACTTAGCAGGCACAAACACGTCAGAATCAACCATTAACTCATTTTTTTCGAAAAGCTCTTCAGCTTCCCATTAACTTGACATTGTGTACCCACGTGCCACCTCGATTCACGGCTGCACACAGCCGCCCCAACTAGCTGGAGCCGAAAACACAACTGGCACGTTGTACCTACTGGCAACCTCCTTGATGTCCCATGTATCAAGAAGGTTGCCAGTAGGTACAACGTGCCAGTTGTGTTTTCGGCTCCAGCTAGTTGGGGCGGCTGTGTGCAGCCGTGAATCGAGGTGGCGCGTGGGTACACAATGTCAAGTTAAGCACCGCAACCCGTTTATCGCCTGCGCATGTGGGGTGGTGTACCTTATTCCGTTGTCCTGTGGAAAAGTATACATTAGGCAGACGGGGAGATGTGTTAACGACCGGGCGAGGGAACATTCTCTGTCCTTACGCTCCTCCCCGTCTGGCAACCTAGCGGTCCACTGTGACAGATGTGCATGCTCTCCAGGGTTTAATGAAATTCAGATTTTAGCCCGACATAAAACTAAGTATGCTCGGGAGATTGACGAAGCTTTTTTATCGCCAACCATGACGCGGGCATGTGCATTAGTGCTCCGTCACTTGCCCTGGTTAGTGATGAAATGAATTTTATAAGAAAGGCGGGTAAATACGTGTAGCCACGTGTCGGCTTGAGTGGAGGATGACGTGTTATCGGGCCGATTGCTTTTATGTTTGTCTCGTTTCAAGTTTACTTGCTGATTGGCGCAGCAGTAAATATTTCAGTTGTAAGTCAGCGCTGTGTCTGTGAGTTTCCTTTTACTGGTCCTTCGTCTTTTTTGCGCTGTTTTAACCCATTCAATATGACCATCAACCAACTCGCTCAACTTAACACCTTGTTGCTATTATGACACTTCTCCCCCATTTAGAGGCAGTCACCATATCGTTCAGGCAGCCGCCTCAGGCGTAGAGGTCTGGATGATGCTCCGTCGGGTTGTGTGCTAGAGACTGGTACTGGCGTTTTGTGCTCGACGTTTTCTTTTGGTGGTTCACCGTTGATTGGAATAGTTCACTACGGAAGCGTGTAATCTAGACACGCTTCCGCAACTGGTTGGTTTGATTGTTGGTTAGCTCGGTTGCTAAAGTGGCGCCGAACTGTCCCTCCCTTGGTAGCGACAAGCCAGGACCGAGATCCCATCCTCTTTGTGACAGTGCCTGGCATCCAGTGTCCCGGCTGTGTGAAATTTTTCACAAATACGTTTCGGCCGACAGAAATGTTCCTGGGGGAACAAAACTGCTCAATAATTTCTGTGGTTTTCTTCCCTTGGTCGGTTTGGATACGACTCAGCCGAGTGATCACAGTTGACAATTGTCGTCCAAACATCATCATGGCTGGCGTTTCCCCTGTTGTCGCACTTGTAGTTGTATGCTGCTTAAAGAGAAACCGAGCAAGTTTCCAGGCAACACTACCTGTGTTGTCTTTAGCCAGTGCTTGTTCGGTTTCTTGTACCATTCGTTCGGCTTGGTCGCTTATTGCCGGATGGTACGGATAACTGGTGATGTGATTGAGTCCGTTGTTATTAAAGAACGCTTCCGTTTCTGGTGACACGAACGATGTTCCGTTATCGCTAATTACCTTTTATGGTAGTCCAAATGTTGCAAACAAGCTCCTAAACTCCTCGATGACTGAGCTGGATTGAATATTTTTCATTTGTCGCACCTCCAGCCACTTGCTGTAAGCATCCACAACAATTATAAACAGTTTTCCTACCGCTGCACCGGCAAAACCGGCGTGGTTTGTTTCTCATGGTTGAGATGCTCGGTGCCAATCTGGAGTGGTTACTTGTGGTGGAGAGCGCTGGAGTTCCTGTCATGTAAGGCACGATCTTGCATCTCACTCAATGTCCCTATCTGTGCCGGGCAACCACACATATCCACGCGCGGCGCTCTTCGTGGTCACCACGCCAGCGAGTGAGAGAGCGGTTGATGGTCGACAGCTCATTAGCGACACTCTTGTATGGACGATAGACTTCGCCCTTCCAACTTTGTAAGCGTCCTTCTTGAACTGCCTTGTACACGTGGGTCAAAATCTTGTCTTGCCCTGTCATTTCTGCAATCTGCTCTGGTGAAAGTTGAGGAATTGAGAAAGTGCCAACATAAGCACGTCTCCCGGCAGGAAGGGTTCGTCTATATTACCTGGCAGAGGTAGTCTGCTAAGTGCATCCGCGTTCTGCTGACACGAACCTCGCCTGTATACCAGAGTGTAATCGTAGGTACTCAGTTTGACGCACCATCTGTCATACGTGGAGATAGCAACTGTGGAATGGGTTTTGTCCACTCGAGAATTCCCAGAAGCGGTTGGTTATCTTTATAAATAGTGACGTGCCACCCAGAAATGTACTCGTGAAAGTGGTGCACGGCGTACACATTGGACAGTTCTCCTTTGTTGAGCTCGGAATAATTTTTTCCCCAGCTCTCATTGTTCTTGACGCGAAGGCAACTGGGGTTTCGAGTTTCAAGTCATCTTTCTCTGCAAGTACCGCTCCCACGCTCACTAAACATCATAACACCAATAATCGCGTAGAAAGGGTGTAAGAAGGGTGTAAGTAAGAAAAAACGTCCTTTTTACGCCCCGCTTGTAGCGATGGTGTCTGAAATCGTGTAGAAAGGGTGTATGGGCGAAGTTCACGTCCTTCATTCACACTGTGTGAAAGGGGCGTTATGGTGTTGCAGTCAAATACATCCATGATTTCATATCCGTTAATGTTTATTGCTTTGCTGAAACTGTTGTTGATGTGCAGAGGTACAAATATCCAGTATAATAAATCGCCACACGAAGTCACGTATGATTAGGAAGTGCTAGAGAATAGGTTTTGCATCTCCGATCGAACTCACCGTCCGACACGAGCCGAAAATTACGTGTCGCGCGTGCGTCAGTTTTATTACCATTTTAAAAAAGCATCTCCACTTGCAAAGTATGAAAGAAAGACGTGGTAACATACAGCCCAGGCAGCACACAGTGTTGCGGTGATATAGGATAAAATTTGAAAAATTGGGCCGTTACCATTTTGATCCAGCCAATATCTGTGAAAAAGGAATGGGTCGCGCCGACGCCATCCGCTGACACCGTACGCGACGCCGTGTTTGGTTGAGTTTCAAGAGTGTCCTGCGTGAATGGGCTATGCCGGTGAGGTATTTCTATTTCTTAACCACCTAAAATCCGACGTTAAAAAAGAAAGGCAAAAAAACACAAAAAAGAAATCTGCTTGCTTTTAACCCGAGAAAGACCTCCGGTGCTGAAGCCTTGGACAAACTGTGGCGCCCTTACTTCGGGTATTACAAACTCACCCGACTGGGCCTCACAGTACTTATAGCACCTTCACTGAGATTTGTATTTTTGTGTGTAGTTCTAAAGAAACAATGCCGGAAGACAATCGAAAGCTCGGAATTCATGATACCCCTCTAGCTACGCGATTCCTATCTCTGCGTGGTGACGCCTAGGGAGCCTTCATGTAGCGATTTGCTAGGGTGATGCCACCTTTGTACTACCACTCGCCTGACAAACCAGCAGCAATTTTAGTTCTCGGCGATAATCCGTAGGGGCTTATAACCCTCCCGGAAACAAGCACCTTATCTCACAAGTTGGGAGCAGCGTTGTGGAACCCACGGAGGGAGGATTAGCGTTTTCCCCTCGGATGGGAGGGCCGATGGACACAAAGGCGCACGGGAGGAACAAAATGGCGGTGGAAGACGGTGTGGAAAGGAAAACAGGCAGTTGGCATCACTCTATGTGAAGCGCGCATGAGGGCACTCTAGTGACACCAAAATATCTACCGTCCCGAGGCTTTTCTATCTCCATTTTTTTTTCTCTTTTTTTTCCTTTTTGGTACGCATGAAACCGCGTCTCTTGTTTCATGCTCTCAGCGTCTTAGCTTTGACCCGTGCTTCGACGGCGTTCGAATTTGCTTTGTGTATTTATTTTGTGATTTCGCGGTCGGCATCAGAGCAGGCACGCTACTGCATGAAGCAAGTCCTGGCGTGTCCCATTTTGCGACCCTCCCTGGGCAGGGCAGGTGGCATATAGACCTTTTCCGCTTACTCTCGCCCCCGACCGCCAAGTACGTATATCCGGTATGGGCGACGAAAAAATATTAAAACGTTTCAACCTGCAAATAGTGAAAACATAAAGGGCAGAGAAAACGAGAATGGGTGACAGTTACTCTTTTCTCCTAAATGCAATCTATTGGCGTGGCGACGGCAAAACAATGTTTTCGCCCCTGCTGGAAGTGACGACAATTCAAGATGGCGGCGCCGTTGAAGAATGGGTCTATAGACTCCTGTGCACTGACGTCACATCACATACTTTTCCCCACCGTCAAAAAGGAGGAGAGGAAGCGGCTTTTGTAAGAATTTTGAGTGACAGGTTAATCTGCTATAATCTTCTGGGGGGAGAATAGCGACGCCTGTGCGAATCCGGCAGGCACAAAGGAGGGTCCTGATAAGAGGGAAGCTCCTTCTTCCCCTCTTCTCTGGAGGGCATCGGAAATGACGTCAAGTGCAAGAAGCCTATACAAAGCAGCAGAGGGAGGTTAGCAGCTTTGTCCACCCCTTTGACCTCGTCTTCTGATAAGCCTCCAAATCTTCTTCTGCGTCCGTGTGGCTGTGAGCGAGTGCGAAGGCCTCTTCTAGCAAATCAGAGCGGTGGTGAGAAACATGTGACCGCTCTTCGTAGGACAAAAACGCTTCAACGAAAATTTGTCACGTGACTTGCTCTGACGCGCTGGTGGGCTCACTGGGGCCGTAGTCTTTGCCGTATTCCAAGTTATGGTGAGTTGTAGGGGCCGCGTTGGTCAGGTTTCAAAAAGGCGCCCCTCAGTGGCTACGTTTACATGGATGCGAAAGCAGTGCATCGGATCCAGTTAGCGAATCGGATCCACTTCAACCACTACGCTTACATGGATTTGGACCGACCAGTAGCGGCACCTCGTGTCGAAGGATCACAACGCAAACCTCGTGACCTTCCAGATTGCTTCCGAGGTGCCCGGTTTGCCTAGCGGCATGCAAAGCAAAGCTCCCGAAATCCCTCGCTCGAGCACTCGATTCGATCCGCTAGCGTATACATGGAGAGTCTCGATTCGGATTGACCATCTCAAACCACCCCGTCCCAGTGGATCGAATTGGATCCGATCCAGTCCGATCCGATCCGAGTTGTTTACATGGACCGATTCGATTCGTTAACCGGATCCGATGCGCTGCAGTCGCATCCATGTAAACGTAACCAGTGTTCTTCTGTTTTTCGTGTGTTGCAGCCGCAACCGTGATTTTTCGTCTTGAACGGCCGGAATACGTCCGTACTAACTTTTTGGTAACGGTCGTTTATTTCGTCGGATTCCACGGAATTATTGTGCTGTGTTTGTTGGACGCGTTTCGACAAAGATCTGCTTATTGGCGGTCACGAGAATTCCACTGAATGTGCTCGACCGCCTTCAACCTCGACGGTGGGTTTTTGAATTGTTCTGTGCCGTCCGAATCGGAATATGCGTCCATAACTGATTATATGAGATCGCTGTTTTATTTGTAAGTGCTCTGCAAGCATGCTTCTGATAGTAGTCCTGCTTCCGTCTCAATGAAACCATTTTACTGTTTACAAACTGGAACTGCCGTTTACGCCCCAAGCAACCCCAAGTCGTTCCGTCTTTGCCAGCCTGTCGTGTTTTGCTTACGTCACCGGAGCTAGAAAACATTAAAGTATACGTTTAGGCGAAGGCAAGCATTACTAAAGTTTGAGTGCATTTATTTTAAGCCTCAAATAATTTTGTAGCTTTGTCACGAACACTTAACATTAGGTCACAAATGCTGCTCGCGTTCCAGGTTTGACATTGGTTTGTCGCGAATTCGCGACACAAGAGGATAAAATCCACGCACGTTTTTTATTGAAAAAAATAAAGTGGTCACATGTTTCAACTTGTTAACAATCATTTCTCCGTAAATACTTTTTGATAGAGTGCTGGGGGGGGGGTTCTGTGCCCTATTCTGTGGATGTGTTACACATTTCGTATTACCTCTTCTAGCTGAATGAAGTGAGAGTTACTGCGCAGGCGAGCTGGTGACGGATCATGGGGAAAAACCCCGAGACTAAAGACAAAAATCGGGACAACACAACACGTCTCAAAACCATTTGAGACAGTGTTGTGTTGTCCCAATTTTGTCCAACAACACTTTCCAAAAACTTTTTGAGACAGTGTTGTGTATTCCCAATTTTTGTCATTAGTCTCGGGGTTATTTCACCATGCTCTTCTAGCTGCAGTACACACTTTTGCAAGGGTGTACGGCTCCTATCACACCCTAATAAAATGGTGTAGAGCAGTATCACACCTTTCTGTGAAGGGTGTAAGGAATTACACCGGTTTTCGAGGGTGTGATAAATAACACCTTTTAGGGCGTTTTTGTACACCGATAAGGGGGTTAGTTGTGACCCATGCCTATTACACCCATAAGGGTGTGGAAATGTTTATTGTGCACAATACGGCGATGCGTCACACGAGAGCAGCAACGGCTTGTTTTCATCGTAGTGCGCCAAAACTGTGGACTCCTTGACCAGCCGCTTTAGTTTCCGGAAAGCCTCCTCGTGCTTGCCTTTCCATTCCCAAGAAATATTTTTCTGTAGAAGTTCATAGAGATCAGCTGCAGTTGTGGCTCTATTCTTAAGGAAACGACCGTAGGAAGCCATCAAGCCAAGAAACGCTCTGCAGTTCCGTTTTTCCAGTCGGCTCTGGTTCGTCCAAGATGGCCTGCACTTTTTCCTTCGTAGTATGTACTCCCGCGGAGTTAATCCTATGCCCAAGGAACCTGGCTTCGCTCACTGCGAAGTGACAATTTTCTTTCATGAGCCGCAGATTTGCGTTTTCTAGTTGCGACAGTACTTTGTCCAAACGTGCTCATGTTCTTCGCTGTTCTCTCCACTCACGATAATATCGTACAAGTAGACGCTTATTCCCGGTAGGCCAGCTAACGTCGTTTCCATTGTACGCTGGAAGATAGCTGGCGCTGCTGATATTCCAAAAAGGCAAGCGTTTTACTTTGCACAAGCATTTTATGGTATTGATGGTCAGAACCAGTGTTGTACACGTTCCTCAAAAACAGGAACGAAACTCGTTCTTCGTTCCTTCTGATATTTGGAACGCGTTCCCGTTACAAGTTCTATATATTTGTTTACAAGATGACATATTCACTTGACTTTATCTTAGTGTGCCCGTGGCAACCATTTTTATTTTTAACTAACTAGGATTTGATGACGCGTCAGATTGATTTCTATTGTGCTCCTCGGCAACCACACTGTCCTATGTAATACCCTTTTTATTGTTAACGCCACTGTGCGAAACATGACAAAGTGTACAGTCCTGTAGGTCTCACGGCTGTTGACCGGCACTAAATAAACTATCTATCTATCTATCTATATCTAGAAAAGGAACTCGTTCCGGTTACAGTTAAAAAATGGAACGTAACGTTACATTTACGTTACATTTGTATTTTGCTGATTACCATATTGAGTTGGATTGAACCAAGTTTTATATTTTTTATCTATCCCATCAAATGCCAACATAAGAATTAGAATGCCGTGATGGAAAGGCACCTGGAGAAGAAAACAAGCGGAAGCAGAGATTTATTTCATGATATATTCACCATTAAAAGCTCAGCTTTTAACCATATTCATGTTTGTGGTGGGCTATGCAGGCGAGCCTAGAGCCACTCGATATGGCAGCGTAGCTGCCAGAGTAGCGCCACGCTTTTCCCTGTGCCGCCTCTCACCGTGATTGGTCACACGCGGTACCATAGCAACGAGCTGAGCTGGCTCGGTTTCCTTAGCAACCGAGTGACTACTCGTCACGTGACCTCGCAAGAGCCGTGATGTCACCGATAAGATGGCAGCGCCCAGAGCTGGTGGATACGAGTTTGTTCGGTGCGCGGTAGTCGTAATGTGTCGCTGCTTGCCGAGGATTTCGGACTTCTTCGTGCTCTCTGACACAGGTATGACGTGAAGATATGAATGAATGAGACTTTATACCTTTTCTGTGCAAAATCGCTCTGGATATTAGCACCTGTGCGACAACATCAGTCATATCGCCGTAGCGGTGTTTGGATTCCTGGATGTGTTCAAGGATCGATAAGACTTTTTGCATGCAATTTTCGCATATTCCTAGCCTTGTTTGAACGTTAGAATGTCTGAGAATCGATGCGAATTGTATGCGTCGCATGTTGGACCTTGAAGAAGTTCTTTCAGCCTCAGGTAACCACGTAATCACAGAAACTTTTAGCGAGGAAGCTCCTGCGAACTTTACGTTTTGTACTATTCAACGATTTTAGGATATAGCTTTTAGGCTAACATTTTCGCAGTTTCTAGCTTCCTTTGAATGTTGGAATTTCTGAGAATTGAAACGAAAGGTATACGTCGTGTGTAGGGCCTAGGGGAAGTTGTTTCAGCCCTGGGTCACCGAATAATCACAGCAACTTTAAGCGAGGAAGCACCTGCGATCTTCACCCTTTTGTACTAATCGACGATTTTACGAATTGACAGTTCTAAAGACTTTTATAAACGTGCTTTCGTTGCAATAGCTTGCATTTGATCGCAGTGTTTTTTGGGTTTTTTTTTCAAGTGACACGCTGGCGTTTGCTCAAATTACGTATATGAAATGACCTGCTCTATAACAATGCATCAACACATACTATTAAACTTATATGCTCAGAGGTGTGTTCGTCTTTGTAATGAACAAGTTACAGACAATTATTTTTTACGAGTGTAATATTTATTTTCTGTAGCTGGGCCCATTTTGTGCTCGTTAATGTCCGTGTGCTATGATGTTCTCATCATGTGTGTATGGTTCTAAATATCCTCTTTGCAATGCCTACAAAAGCCAAAATGACGTCACCCGACCCCAGCTCACACATTTCACGCAAAAGCTGCGTCATTCGGACGTGTGCGCTCGTCAACAATCAATTCGTCGACGAATATTTGAATTCGCATTCGTGGCCAATGAGTGCACATGAGTGCACTTGCGAATGCCAAGCCCTATGGTGTGCTTAAAAAGCACGGTGGAAGCTTGGGGTCATCGCACCGGTGCCCTAGCACTAACATGTCACGACCGCGTGATTCCACTGTTCTCTTTTGAGTTGAGGATTATAGCTAAGGAAGAAGAAGTTAAAAAATCATTTCATGGCCCCTTTAACACGGGTATGCGTGCCACACCAGATAAAATATTGACTTTTTGCATGCCGGTAAACTTCCGGACGACCACTTGGCCTGTCGGCAAGAACACCTCATGTCCGGCGTCCGTCTCTTTTGATGACGTTAACAATCCTCTGTAGACCCCCGTGCTGTCCTTCTTGGTTTAACCTCGTCGACTGTTCATCGTCCAAAACGAGGGTGATACCGTCCTCGACGTCGCTCCTCGCCAGTCGGTGAGATAATCTCATCTTGAATGATTGATTGGGTCTTGGAGAAGTATGGTGCTAAACATACACTCTCTTACTATGGTGCAGTCGAGCAGCAGTCATGTCCCAAGGCAGCCGTCCTGTCGTGGCCGGCGTAATCGGATGTTGTTCCATAGGAGCGAAGTCCGAAAGTACATGGACGGTACGTTCGTCCCACGAAGCGGCCGCCATCCCGGCGGCGTGGAAAACCACTCGCTTTGTCCGTGCACCTACGATACTTAGCAGCTCTCGTCGCCCACAGTTTCGGGCTGCAAATCGTCTCACTTTACAGAAGAAACAGGCACCGCTCCTCCAGAGGCCCGTGCCGCACCGCCATGCAAAGCGTCTTTTAGGTCTTTTACCACTTTTCAATTAACGAATGGAGATATCAACTAGATAAAGGTTGCCGCCCGGCGTCGCTAGCAGTACGGTTACCATGGCAACCTCCCAGGCCCAAAATGGAGATCACTATAGGCGCTTCTGACGTCGTGCATCTACATAATTTTGCGTCGTGTCGCTACTCTGGCAGCTACGCTGCCATATAAAGTGGCTCTAGGCGAGCCAAACGTACTGTTGCATCGCACGAGCGTTTTAGAACAACCTCGTACGTTTCAATCTAACAAAGTCCCACGTTCGAGCTTAACAACAGTTGCTTATCGATGTTGCTGTCTGCAAGACAAGCAAGTGAAGAAGAAGGTAGGTTTTTCGGGAGGTCAGTCTTGAAAACTACAAATCCTTCTTCGTGAAGGTTAGATTCGTTGTTCAGTTTGACGAAGTTTGAAGGAGGGGAGAAGGAACAACGGTGCATTTTTGTGTATTTTTTAACTGACCAATCTTCGGGATAGAAAAGCGCGTTCAATGTCTAGTAACCCGTTTTTTTGTTGTAACTGTGGTTCTCTTTGTGCAAGTTCAATGACGGATGTAGTCGGCCTCAGATTTCTGCGTGTATGAGGATTTGTGGAAGCAAAGCAAGTACCTGAGTTTGAAACATCCCTCTTTCTGTGCCTTTTCCTTTGACTAAAGGTTTTAGGTTTTGCTCCTTGGACTGCAGCCTCGGGCACTAAAAGAAGAATTATAGTTCACTAGCTTACATGTACCCAACTGTTACCGAGCGAGGACCACACGAAATAAACCTTAAGATAAGTAACCAGAACGTTAACGAGATTGTGCTCTTCGTAAAGACATTGTTTTTATACTTTTAAAGTTTCCCTTTTAGAAATAAATTAAAAATTAACCCAGTGGCGAAAAAAGGAACGCCGTTCTTTTTTCCGTTCCAGTAAAAATGTAACGAGTTCCCGTTACAGTTACAGCGATGCACAATGGAACGGCGGCGTTCCTTCGTTCCTCCTAAAAGGAACGCGTTCCAGGAACGCCATTCATTGGAACACCGTTCCGTACAACACTAGTCAGAACCGCCGCGGCACTTCGGACACTTTCAACTGCTGGTAGGCTTGGCACATGTCCAACGTCGAGAATACGGTCCTTCCTCTTAGGTTCGCTAGGACTTCTCCTGTAATCGGTAGTGGGTAGGATGCCTTTTTTGAAGCGACATTGACTGTACTTCTGTTATCGCCAGAGAGTCTGATTTCACCACTCTTCTTACGAACAAGGACAAGAAGAGTGGCCCAGTGTGAATGTGTACTGGTTGGATTATTTCTTGTCCTTCCAGTCGCGAAAGCTGCTGGGTGACTGCTGGTCGCAGTGCTAGAGGCACGGGGCGAGCCTTGCAGAACTTGGGGTCGCTCCTTCCTCCAATTCCAACTGCACCACGGGTCCAGTGTATCCCGAAATGTCCTCCTGAAATACCGCGGAATGGCGTTGCGAAATACTTGTGGTTGCATCTTCTGCTGTTGCAATTGGTTTATTTCCCGTAGTCTGATATAAAGAGCTTGGAACCAATCGCGCCCAAGAGGTTTGAGCCGGATACATTCATTACCAGAAGCGGTAGCACATAGTCCTTCGACTTGAATCTGACGGCAGCTTGGAAACGTCCAAGGAGCCTTAGTCCTTCTCCGCTCCATGTGTGCAATTCTGTGTCGTCGTGCGTAAGCTTCGGCGGATTCCGGGGCCATGTGTTGCGGAAGGTTTCCTCGCTGATCAATCAGCAGGAAGCACCCGAATCCACTTCGAATACGAGCGACTTGCCTTCAATTTGAAGGATAACATGGAACTTGGGGTAGTCTGCAGTCGTCGCCAGCGTGTTAAGCTTATAAAATGAACATCCAGCTCTTGTAGCTGCACCGCCGCTCGTTTCCTCTGTCGCTGCCGTCATGTGGTTGGCTTTCTTGTGTGTCTTGTTTCCTTGTTGCTTTTTTTAGCGTTGCAAGCTTTTGAATATGTCCGCGCTTGTTGCAGTAGGGCTGGGCGTGGATTAAAAATTTTAACCCGATTTATCGCCACCCTTTAATCGATTAATTAATCGATTAATCGGTTCCGTTGATTTTTATAAATAATATATTAAAAATGATGCAACTCGTCTTGCCCTTTAAAGGCTTATTTTACTCTCTGTTACACGGCGCAAAGGACATTTAGAATTGAGGATACATATAGTTTAACTATTCAAAGACTCACATATTTTTGCTCTAGCTCCGAGGACAAGAAGTATGTCCGCATTCTCCGAAAGGAAGACAACTTAGTCAGGGCTTGGGCGATGCTTTCTTCTTTTTTCAGAGAAATGGGCCTCGATGAGAAGGCGTTGATTGTTGTCTGCGTTCTAGCGGATGGTCCTTGCTGCAGCTACATGGGTGCTTCGCTCATAGGTGATACTGAAGCGAACTTACGCTTCCACTGTACGGAAACGGCTTTTTGCAGATGATGCAGTGGACTTCCTTCAAGTTAAAAACTTTACCGTTGGAGTTTACTTTCAACCCAAACTTTCCAGCGAGATGCTTTTCATACTCGTGAACACGTCCATTTTTACGTGCCGAATACTGGAACAAGTAACAATGGCGTTGTTAGTTTCCCAGCTTGTTTTTCTGCTTGTTTGTCTTGCCTGGGCAGGATGTGTAATAGATCCTCAACACGTGAAGTTTCGCGGTCGCGCGGGGATCAATTGCGGGCCCGGCTTGTTCTTCTGGCCTCGGCAGAGCTGTAATGTATATCCTCGAACACGTGACGCTTCGCGAGCGCGAGAATTGAACCTTGCTCATAGCACCTGGCTGAAGACGGAAAATCGCTCAGAACAGTACGACCGAATATACCGTATACGCCACGCTAGCGTTTTCCTTA
This sequence comes from Ixodes ricinus, assembly GCA_037355805.1. Classification (NCBI taxonomy): domain Eukaryota; kingdom Metazoa; phylum Arthropoda; class Arachnida; order Ixodida; family Ixodidae; genus Ixodes; species Ixodes ricinus. Next base: position 32,916 of record JAZHYW010011881.1, read on the forward strand.
AAAGGAGGGGGGGGGCGCATGAGTCACCCCTAGTTCGGGCAGGTCTTCCAGGATAGGGCCAAGCGTGCGTCCAGTTGACTTCCTTTTGAGTACCGATTAAAAAACCGATTAACCGGTTAAAAAATTTGATCGCGATCAAAGCCTTAATCGATTAATCGGAAGTTTAATCGATCAATTGCCCAACCCTATGCAGTACCTGCAGTCCGTGTTTTTGAAACGGCATTCCTGCGGATCATGTTGTCCTGTACAACGGTAGCAACAGCGTTCCTGCTGTATCGAGGAATCCTTGTTTCTCTTTTCTGCCTTGTTGACTTGTGGCTCAACTTTGCTTTTGATTTCTTTCTGCTGCTTAGACGCGCTCTCAGCTCTGACTGCCATGTCCAAAGCTGCAGAAAATTTCAGATATTTTTCTGCGAACAAGCGTTGCTGTAGTAGCTCGTCCCGTACGCCGCAGACAAATCTGTCGCGCAGCATGATGTCCAAGGCCAGTCCGGTGTCCTGCCCTGGAGTTGCTGGTGTCCCAGTAGTAGCCTCGGCTCCGTAGGTCAGAGCTGCCGGTGGATGCTGCGATGACGTCGTTGCAACAGCTGCCGCTGAGGTAGTCGCTAGACTGAAGTTGCGATCTACTGCCAATCGCTTCTGGGCCGTGACATAGTCGTTTATCGACTCGTCGGCTAGCTGGTCTCTCTGCTGGAACTTGAACCGGCTGTAGAGCTCCGAGGCCTGAAGGTCAAACTGTGCTCCAAGGATGGCACAAGTTCCTCGAAGCCGACAGCTGCAGGCGTTCTAGGAGCTACAAAAGCTCAGACGATGTCGTAAGTTTCCGGGCCACAAAGCGTAAGCAGCAGTGCTCTCTTCTTTTCTACGTTGGTGATTGAATTCGCCACGAAGTAGAAACCTAAGCGTTCGATCCATGACCACCAGGACCTGCCTGTGAAGGCTTCAGTGGTTCCTTGCGTCGGCATAGCTTGGGGTGGCTGTTCCAGGCTTCGTTAGCACGTAGTCCCTCGTCGCCAGTGTTGTGTTCGTGTCTACAACAGCTACACCGCCGAATAATGAGTGAGTTTTATTCAGTGACCGGCCATCAGTGACCTCTTGTCCTGTTGCCGCTCGAAAGTCCCCTCACGCGCTCGCTGCCCGTGCACGCGCGTCGTGCTCGTCGTCATCAGTGCGCCAGTTCAATCGCGATCAATTATGACACTTTGTAATATTAGAGCGCAGCCCTTAGGAGCCCGCTGCCGGCTTTAGCGGCGTCGGCGTCGGCGTCGGCGTAACCGCAAGGTCACGTGACCCCCAAGGTCACGTGACTCCCCATGTCACGTGACTCCCCAGGTCACGTGACACCCCAGGTCACGTGACCCCCCCCCGATGTCATGTGACCCCCCAGGTCACGTGACCCCCCCCCCGCGCCTTCCCCCTCCTCAAGAGCTGCGCTCTAATTCGGCGTTACAGGGAGTTGTAAACGGCTTTTTTTTAAAGCGCAGCTCTTAAGCGCCTGTTCCCGGCTTGAGCGGCGTCGCCTTCGGCGTAACCGCGCGGTGCATGTTGGGACATGCATCGCGCGAGCCCTCTCCAAGCGGTGCATGTTGGGACATGCACCGCGCGATCCCCGCCTCCCCCCCCGAGCGGTGCATGTTGGGACATGCACAGCGCGAGCCCCCCCCCCCCCGAGGTCACGTGACCCCCCCCCCGAGGTCACGTGATCCCCCCCCCCGAGGTCACGTGACCCCCCCGGAGGATATTGAAGGATGAGGGGATGAGGAGGGGTATACCCTCCCCTCAGTACCCTTCCCTCCTCCTCCTCAAGAGCTGCGCTCCAATTCGGCGTTACAGGGAGTTGTAAACGGCTTTTTTGATAACTCATTATCATGTTATAAATTACCAAGTGAATGGAAAACAGCTCACGTTGTTCGTGCCCACGAAAGCGGTAAAACAAAATAGGGTAGAAAACTATAGACCAATCTTTCTTTTTTGTGTGTGCTCGAAAGTTTTAGAATATATAATCTACAGCCACCTGATAAAACATCTCGACAGAATCCACTTTTTATTCCTTATCAACATGGCTTCCGAAGTGGTTTGTCGTGCGATACCCAGCTGATCGACTTTTATCACGACATTTCTTTTTTTTTTTTATAAAAGCGGGCAAGTAGACAGCGCTTTTTTTTTAGATAATCAGAAAGATTTTGACACGACCCCTATAAACTGATACTATACAATTTTTTTTAATATCCTTGAAAATATTATTAACTGGCCTACTGGTTATCTTGTAACTAGAATACAGGCTGTTTTAGTTAGGGGAAACGTCGTCGTATTCAAAAGTAACATCAGAGGTACCATAGGTATCAGTGCTAGGTCCGCTTTACTTCTTAATATATATAAATTACATTTTTATAGACATTAGGTCAAGCATACATCATTACGCGGACGATTGTGTCTTACATACGGCAACATAAAGACATATTCAGGCGGTCTAGAGCTACAGGAAAATATTGATCGCTTATCAAGATGGTGCGAAATATGAAAAATGAATTTAAATACTCTCAAATGCAATCATATAACATTTACTAGAAAACGACTACCTGTTTTTTTTAGTGATTTAATTTACGACTCCCCACTACAAAAGGTGGACAAAGTAAAATATTTAGGCGTTCAGTTTTCAGAAAACTTAGCGTAGAGCGCGCATGTAGACTACATGACAGTCGAAGCTAACCGTGTTCTAAATTTCAAGAGGACGAATTTGCACAATTATCCTTCTAATGCAAAAAAACGCCCTTTTTCTAATGTGAGGCCTAATTTAGAATACGTCGGCGTGCTCTGGGACCCTAAAGAACGCTATTTAGAAGAGAAAATTTAACAAATACAGAGCAAAGTTGCTAGGTTCGTTCCAAAAAAATTACAATTTCAAACAAAATGTTTGAACACGTCAATTAGCCTGGGAACCTCTGAACTCTAGAAGACGCCGCCTCCGTGTAAAATGTTTACATAGGATATATCATAATCAAACAGGACTGAATAAAACTAAATCCATTGATGTGCCACATTTTGCATAACGAAAATTAGATCATGCCAAAAAAAGATTAGAAAATTTTCAGCTAGGACTAATATATTCAAATTCTCATTAATTCCCCAATACCATTAAACAATGAAATGAATTGCCCGAGGAATCTATTTCAATTCCATCGTCTGATAATTTGTTTTGATAAACTGTCACGTGATTGTTGGGAATAGTGAAAGTGATTTTTTTCTTTGTGAATGTGTGTCTTCAGAATGTTTGGCCTGTAACACTGTGTTTTGTGTCTTCATAACTTTACCTGTACGGAAAATTATATTTTTCTCGGTGGCTAATCCTTAATACCATCGTGGATCTATTTGCTAAGATGTTATAAATTTGCCGCACAATTTTTTTGGTGAGATCTTGTTTTTTGTGTGTTTTTTTGTATTTGACGACTGTGAGTCTTGTACAAATATATCCTCACACCTCCCCCCCCTTCTGCAGTAGTGCCTCTTGGTGCTGCGGGGTAACATGTAATAAATAAAATAACTAACAAGTGTCAGCACATATCCATGTGCAGTTTGCTAACTTGATACGATCACGAGTCACGCGAATTTCGGGATGATAGTAATTTTCCGAAAGCCCTGGCTAAAGACTTGTACGTCTGATGTATCAATTTTTTGGATAGTACGAATGTTTACACGAGTCGTATCGGATCATACGAACAAAAGCGATTCTGAGGTTCGAACGATCGAACCTGAGGTCTCGACAGCTGAGATCTCGTGCACATGCCTATACACGCGCGACAATAGCCTGGCTCGCCATACGGAATTGGCTTTAGTCACGTGCGCGCACGCGTCCTCCCTGTAGACAAGGTGGTGGTCGCGTGCGCGCGCGCACGATCGTTGCTAAGTCTTAGATGTGATGTGATCGAGGATTCACTGCATTCAATGCGTCTCGCAAGCAAAAGGCACCCTCAGTCAAGGAAGGGCTTGTGCACACGAAACATCATTACACGCTTGAGGGTGTAAATTGCTTGTTCTATAACTGACACCCTTATTGATGTAGCAAAACGCCCTAAGAAAACGGGCGCTATTACTAACACCCCTCAAGTAGGGCATTATTCTGTAGACCCTTAAATTAGGGTATGATTCCACTGTACACTTTTTTATTAGGGTTTTATGGCAGCGCAGTACGCCCTATTAATTGGGTGTACAAACGCCAGAAAGGGAAGTAAAAAAGGCACAATGACTAACACCCATAAAAAAGGCTGTAATAACCCAAAATAGTGCACGAATAAATGACTGCAAATTAGTCGAATTATGCCTGGTTATCTTATTATTTTTCGATCAAGACTCTACCAGGTTCGATTAAATTATCTCTAGACGATTGCGAGCAGATCATCTGGCCGCAGCCATGTCTCTGCTTGTGCGGGCACGTGCGTGCAATTCCAAGCTTGATAAAGGGCAAACCTACGTTCACGCGCACGTCATCAAACTTGGCGAAGGTAAGACTGAAAGAAATAGTTCCCTTTTATCCTAGCAATATCACCACGTTTAAGACGCTTCTGACTCAGCGGCGGTCCGTGCGTGTAAGGCATGAACATTCCAACCAAATATTGTTTCATAAACCCTTTAAATTGTACAACCGAAGGTCCTAGTTAAATCTCCAACTTTACTTTTCTTCCGGCAATTATGCTCTTTAGCACTGGTGAGGTAAGCAAAACTGACAGGCTTGCGAAAATGGAACGACCGGAAGTCGCTTGGGACGTAAGCGGCAGTTCATGTTTGTAAACAGTAAAATAGAGCCTGTCCGAAATTCAGTCGGGCCACTTTGATCACTATCATCATCTGTGGAACGGAATCTGTGCCATATCAATGGCGGCCTTCTAGTGACAGCTAAAGGAAGACGTTGAAGATGCTCCTAAGCGGATGATGCGAGGCCTGTATATTCGGAGGGTCAGCACGACGCGAGGTAGGAATGGAACACAAGAGCTACGTAAGCGTTTATTTCTGATAACTCAAATGCAGTCAATCTGTGGGTGGCACACAATTGGCTTTAAAGCCCTTTGGTGTATAAAATTTTCTCGAGGCATCTGAGTGGGTTGGAGCTTTGTTCTGAATGCAGGTTCTTGGTCACCATCTAACTGAATGTAATCGAGAAAGAACTCACACTGTACAATTCCTCGCGTGCCGTTGACTTGCGAAAGTGACGGTGCCGATACCAGTTCATCTCCGCCATTGATATGGCAAAACCTAAACTGCTTTACGAACCACGAGATGGCACTGAATTTCGGAAAGGGTCTATTGTCATAGACATATTGCTCTAGTACTCAAGCATCAAGGAGAATGCAGGGATTGGTGTTCCACGCGCCGCACGTGCTGGCCTCAGCAGTAATAACTTTTCTAAAGCAAATACGTAAAACAAATGGAACCTTGCACGCGCGTTCGTCAACACTTTATTTTGGTTATTTACTTCGAATCTTTTATACGGGGAAGGCGTGCGCGTGTCGCGCGTGGAACACCAATCACAGTATTCTCCTTGATGCTTGGGTAATATAGGAAATGATCTATTGAGACCGAGGGAGAACTACTATCAGATGCTAGCTTGCAGAGTACTTACAAATAAAACGGCGATCTCATGTAATCCGTGATAGACGCAAAATCTGATTCGGGCAGCACAGAACAATCCACAAACGCAATGTCGAGGATGAAGACGGTCGCTCACAATCAACGGAAGTCTCGGTGTCGCCGACGAGCAGCTCTCTGTCGTGATGAATGCGTAACCCGATTCGGGCAGCACAAAACAACGCAAACACAATGTCGAGGTTGAAGGCGGTCGATCACATTTAGCGGAAGTCTCGCGACCGCTAATGAGCAGCTCTTTGTCGAAACGCGTCCAACAAACACAGCACAATAATTATGTCGAATCCGACAAAATAAACGACCATTACCAAAAAGTTAGTGTGGACGTATTCCGGCCGTTCAAGACGAAAAATCACGACCGCGACTGCAACGCACGAAAAACAGGAGAACACTGACGGGCGCTTTTGGAAACCGGACCAACGTGGCCCCTACAACTCACCATAACTTCGCATACGGCAAAGATTACGGCCCCAGTAGCCCATCAGCGCCTCAGAGCGAGTCATGGGACAAATTTGCGTCCAAGCGTTTTTGTACTGCGGAGAGTAATCACGTGTTTCGCGCCACCCCTCTAATTGGCTAGAAGCTGCCTTCGCACTCGCTCACAGCCACACGAAGACACAAAAGAAGGTGTGGAGGCTTATCAGAAGACAAGGTCAGAGGGGTTGGACAAAGCAGCTAATTTCCTCCGCTGCTTTGTATTAGGGAGTTTTCGTAGATCGTTTTCGCTGTCCCGCAACGCCCTCCGCAACCCGCTATGATATCCTGAACTCTACAGTCAAGGCTATTGGCGCGCAGGCGCAGTAGTAACTTCTTCGTTCCGGAGGGGGAAACGCGGCCTACGAAAACTCCCTATTGCCACCTGCACTGCCCAAGGAAGGTCGCAAAATGGTACTCGCCAGGACTTGTCTTGCGTAGTACAAACTTGAGCGTCTCAAGCCTGGTTCAGACAGTTGCGTTTGACTGCGTTTGACTGCATTGCGGCTGCGAGAAACCAGGACATCCTTGCTGCTTATATCACGTGCCAAGGTGATTCCTTGAATAGGATTCCACGCTTCATACGAAGCACCGATGTTCCGGAGACTCGCTTTCGGTTATCGACGCAACGCAGTCAAACGCACTCAAACGCAAATGTCTGAACCGGCCTTCAGACTGACACTCATGTACAAGCGTGCCTGCACTGGCGCGGACCGCGAGATCACAAAATAAATACAAAAAAACAAATTCGAACGCCGTCGAAGCACGGGTCAAAGCTAAGACGCTGAGAGCATGAAACAATAAGAGACGCGGTTTCACGCGTACTAAAGAAAAAGCGTCGGGACGCCAGATATTTTGGACTCACGACGCACAGATAAGAGTCGCGTACCCTAGGGGGTGTTGGAAATCCGGCACCTTCGATTGTTTCGCGGCATTGTTTTAATGCGTATAGCATTCTTTGGATACTTCACGCACTTTTCGTCTATGTATCTATCTATCTATCTATCTGGCTATCTAACCTCTTACGCCGCGGGTTGATAAATAAATAAAATATCAACAGAACCCATCCTTTGGGAATGATTATCTACGTTAATGCGAATAGCATCAAACGGTGCGGAGTTATGCGCGTTCGTCAGGTGGCCGGCACACTCTAGATACGCCAGCCCACTCTTGAGGCGATTCTAAATTTGTGGACACATTCACAGCCCTGCGCACGATCTCCGCAGCCCAGAACGTGCGTTTGTGTCACTTAGGAAGGCGAGCAAAGCACGCGCCATACGCACAAACACTCAAAATGGTACCGACCAGACTTTCTAGCGTCTCAGCTAGTCTCAACCAACGGTACTCTAAACGGTTGTTTATATCTTTACCATAGGACGCGCTTTACAGCGCTGTCACAGCTACCGGTGCGCGCGCGTTCCACGCACGAGGGCTCATTCCGCTCTCGTGAGGCTGAGCACGGCCGCTACATCACCCTCTCCCGAGCGAGGGAGAGGGTGAGCTAGCGGCCGTGCTCAGCCTCACGAGAGCGGAATGAGCCCTCGTGCATGGAACGCGCGCGCACCGGTAGCTGTGACAGCGCTGTAAAGCGCGTCCTATGGTAAAGATATAAACAACCGTTTAGAGTGCGTTGAATGACTGCCTTCATAGCTCTGTGGTTAGCGCGTCTGCCTGCTGATCAAAGGGTCAACGGTTCGAATCTCAGCCGGCGCCGGTCTTTTTTATTTATTTATCGACCCGCGGCGTGAGAGGTTAGATAGCCAGATAGATAGATACTAGTGATGGACCGAATCTGCCGAACTTCCGATTCGGCAATGAAATTCGGCAAATGTCTCCGCACTCGCGAGAACGCGACGGGGCCATGGATTGCAAATGGACGCCGTGCAGTCGTGCGGTTACCGTCGTGCAGTGTAGTACAACCAGCGGTTACGGCGAGGTGTGGAGTAGGCAACGCGGTAACTGTGCATTTGTGAGCGAGTGTAATTCTCTTCACATTTTCTGCCTCAAGAATAGAAGATCGACCAGTAATTTGCGCAGTCCACTGCGCGAGTGACAAATGATGCGGTACATTCTGGATAACGTGATTTTCCTTATGGCAATTCCAGTGATGCAACGAGGTAGTTGAAACATTGCCCGACAATTACTTTAAAGCACTCCTCGCAACTGTAGCAATTCTGTTTTTGGCTTAGAAGTAGTGTGTGCCAAAACAAAATAATATTGCTTTTTCAATTAGCGTTATTCATGTTCCTGCATAAAACTAAACACAACTATAATGCTCGGCGTTGCATATCCGACATGCCTATCTTCCTAAACGTTCGTGTGTGTCCTAACACCAGAAACCGTTATTTTAAAGGTTAAAAACGAGACGTTGTGAATATGGGACGCACACTTTCATGCAAAGCTGACTTCAAGTGACTGAAATCGAAAAACCTGCATATTTACAATAATATTGTTATCTCTTCTGGTGAAGGCTCAGCAACCGTTGCATTCGTTTTCGCGCGCGCACAAACCGCGTTGACTTTCAAAGAAAGCAAGAACGCAGCCTTATTGCCTTCATTTTAACAATGTACTGTAAACACACATGTGGGCTTGCGCTGATAATAGAGAGTTTTAGTAGATCGTTCCGATGACTCCTATAACGATACCCGATACTCTGCCTCCGCCTTTGCGCTTACATATATAGTATCGTTATCGGGGGTATCGGAGGTATCGGAACGATCTACTAAAACTCTCTAGTGCCTCAAAACCGAAACTCTCGTAGCGACTGCGCCAATGCGCGACGCTCGCTCCTACCCAACCGCGTTGTCATGCCACTTCTGCAAGGAGTCATTAAAATTGCCAGTAAACACACAAAAACGACACCGATACAGTTATCTTGTAGAATATCACATTATTTAGTAATAACTGTCTCAATATGCATTACATGTTGCATTAAAGTTAAGAAAAAAAAACATAAAACCTTTTTTCGCCAAGAAAAACTGAATATCAACGCTAAGTCTGGTAACAATGTTTTTTTGCCGAATCTTTGCCGAATCTTTAGAAAAGTTCGGCAAAAGTTCGGCTTTGCCGAATCCCAAGATTCGGCACCGACCTTTAGATTCGGCAAAAGTTCGGCCCATCACTAATAGATACATAGACGAAAAGTGCGTGAAGTATCCAAAGAATGCTTTTCCCATTAAAAGACCGGCGCCGGCTGGGATTCGAACCGTTGACTCTTTGATCAGCAGGCAGACGCGCTAACCACAGAGCTATGAAGGCAGTAATTCAACGCACTCTAAACGGTTGTTTATATCTTTACCATAGGACACGCTTTACAGCGCTGTCACAGCTACCGGCGCGTGCGCGTTCCATGCACGAGGGCTCATTCCACTCTCGTGAGGCTGAGCACGGCCGCTAGCTCACCCTCTCCCGCGCTCGGGAGAGGGTGATGTAGCGGCCGTGCTCAGCCTCACGAGAGCGGAATGAGCCCTCGTGCATGGAACGCGCGCGCACCGGTAGCTGTGACAGCGCTGTAAAGCGCGTCCTATGGTAAAGATATAAACAACCGTCTAGAGTACCGTTGGTTGAGACTAGCTGAGACGCCAGAAAGTCTGGTCGGTACCATTTTGAGTGTTTGTGCGTATGGCGCGTGCTTTGCTCGCCTTCCTAAGTGACACAAACGCACGTGCTGGGCTGCGGAGATCGTGCGCAGGGCTGTGAAAGTGTCAACAAATTTAGAATCGCCTCAAGAGTGGGCTGGCGTATCTAGAGTGTGCCGGCCACCTGACGAACGCGCATAACTCCGCACCGTTTGATGCTATTCGCATTAACGTAGATAATCATTCCCAAAGGATGGGTTCTGCTGATTTTTTTTCATAACTACGCACAAAATGAAATCTCAGTGAACGTGCTATTATCCCCGAGAGCGAGCACAAGCGTCGCTGCGGTCGCCGCGCCTAATTGGGTGAGGTGTTCTGTTACGTCAGGAGGAGGACTCCGCTCCGCGATCTCGCATCGGCTCGCTTCCCAGCACCGGTTTCCTGGTTTGGCGTTGTGTGCCACAAGCTTTTCGAGGAGTTGGACCTCGTTTACCCGGTGTACAAGACGTTGAGTCAGGCCGATATAGACGTGCTTCCGTACATTTTGTGAGCCTGCTTGTCCCTTTTGCATTTAAAATTGGGTTACAAATCGCGAAAGCTATCGGCGGAGGCGATTCCGCCGATGAAACTTCCCGTCCCCACACGACAGAAGGCAATTTTTCGAGGGGTGGGTGAAGCGGTGCCGCAAGTGTCTGAGACGTTGTAATTCTGTTCCTTACATGTTCATAATTTAGGACGATATTACATCCCGCTTTCAAGGCATTTGAAGTGGCATTTATATCATGGGCCTTTTGGTGGTCGGTAAATTAGCTCGCGACCCCGACTCTGTACTGCCACTCTGCATGCGCTGGTTCGCAGATGTTTTAAAGGCCCTGCGTCTGATGATCTTTGAAGTGCTCGTGGAACAGGGTTGTCCGACATAAATCTAGCTTCTTCGTGAAATAATTATATAGTTTATACACCTATGCAGGCATATTTATTAGAAGATGCATAATTACTGGAAATTAGTTTGTATGGCAGCAGAAAAAACGGCCGAATTGACCACAGTTGTTTGTATGATATGTATTGAACTGCCCAAAATATGAACAGCAATAGTACCGTAACTTGTAATCTTTATACTTTTTCCTGACATTCTTTATTCCAGCCTTGGATATTCGGAAAATACACCGTTTAGTTTGAATTGTCATTTATTTCCAATTAAAAGAAACACTGCTGCAGGTCCCCAAAAGCTTCCTCAGCCTCCAAACTCCCTACAGCTGGGCTCTCTGACAACAGAGGAAAACAGGAGTAAAAGCAAGCATTCGAACGTGCTACATTCGAAGATGTAGCACTACACTCTAAGAAAAAAGGGAGCGCGACTTAGTCCCTCGGGGGACCAAATGCACTGACACTACCATTAGCCCCCTAGAGGAGCAACGGTGACGGGAGCAACTGTTGCGCCCCGTCCGTTAGTCCCTCGCACTAGCACCGTTGGGACTAACTGTTGCACCGTTTCAATTGCACCTCGAGGACCAACTGTTAGGCCCTTGCACTTGGTCCCCTGGGACCAACTGTTACACTGTTTCAATTGAACCCCGAGGACGAACTGTTAGGCCCTTGCGCTTGGACCCCTGGGACTAACTGTTACACCGTTTCAAATGAACCCCGAGGACCAACTGTTAGGCCCTTGCACTTGGACCCCTGGGTCTAAACGTTGCGCCCTTGGATTTAGACCCCTGGGACTAAAGGTTTATCCTCTGCATTTGGTCGCGAGCCACAAATCTCCGAAACGAAACGGTGCAGTTCAGGTTAAACGTAGCTTTATTGCCTCGTAGATACACATCACATTCAAGGATGACTGAAGTCGAAGTCCCTGGGCGGTAGAATCCACGATAAGGCCAAATTCCGAAGAGTGCACTTGCGTCGACGATGGCTTGGACACTGAGACGTCTGTCGAAACCGGTCGTGGTCCCAGCACCGTTTATTGGGGCACCGGCAGCTTCTTGCCTGTTTGCGAGGAATTTGAATTATTAGTAACAGGGCAGCGTGAAATACCCAATCGCTGGACAAAAGTACGAGACATAACACACACATTAAAAAATAACAAATATTCTGCATAAGTGCTACAATGGTTCACATCCAACATGCGATCTGTAGACAGCAGACCAGCGCAATATTCGATTTTTAGTAGACCATTCGCTGCGAATTACCGACCGAGGGCGTGCGTACTCAAACTATGCTTCAAAATGACGGCACGAGCTCCTGCCATCAACGCGAAAGTCTAGTGTACAATCGAATAAATGTCTCCATTAATGCCGGTTCTCACACGCAGCGAAGCGCTGATGTAGCGCTGCTCACGTGTCGTGAGCTACTTTTCGTCTGCCATGAGCAACAGTTTTGACGGTGCGATACAAAGCTGGTGACCGCTCCCGTCAGCACGCGCTTAGCGCAAGGTCAGCGCTATGATTCTAGCGCTCCGCTGCATATGTGGACAAGCCTTAATCGTCAAGCGATCTTGCCAGGGTCAGCAAAACACACACACACACACACACACACACACAAAAGTAAGCAATCGGTAGAACTGGCGTTTCGCTCGATACGATTGAATGAGGTTTCTGTGCTGCATAACAAAATCAACAACCATGGTGTCAAAAAGAATAGAGCATGACGCGCGCTTTGCAAGCTAGAGAACGTGCTCAAAATAAAACACTTTCTGAAGCCACAGTTAATGAATACACCATAAACAAAAGTGCTTCGACATGCCTTAATCGGGTTCCCTTGACTTGTGACTTGAGAACAGATCAAGTGCAGTGCTGCAGCACCGCGAATCCAAACCGGATCCCGCAATGATCGGAGACGACGCAAGGAGAAAAAACGCTTCCGACGAAGGCTGCATTTCAACTCTCAACAGACAAAAAACAGGTTCTTTTCAAACAAAGACCGCTTCCCATTTTCCCGACGGACCCTATCTTCCCATCTGCCAACCCCCGCATGTGCGAGGATTACAAGAAAGAATGCGGGGGGGGGGGGGGGGAGGGGGGTTGACGTGAGGGGGAAGGGCGCGCACGAAAATCTCTTTACCCCCTCCCACTACACACGGACACAGCCACACAGAAGAGCTCCAAGAACGGGAGAAGGTCGCCACTTTGAACAGGCCAGTCGAGTGACGTACAAGCAAACACGTTTTATTTTTTTATTCTCTCTCTCTCTCTCTCTCTCTTTAAGTATTTTCAGCTTTCTCGGGTGGCTTTTTTATTTTATTTTTTAGTTCGCATTTGTTTTGTATTAACGTCACCATGGGTGACGTTGCGGGCGCGGTTCGTTCTTCGTTGTTCACCTGGAATGTTATCTGAAACAGCGACGACGATGGCATGAAGGCGTCTGGATACTGCCCCTGAATGTGGTTTTTGAGTGGAACGTGCCGTGCATCAAGTGTGTCGTTGCGGATTTTGAGTTCGACATTAGACTACCCAAAAAGGTTGGTCATGGGGAGACGCAGAGAAGAGGCTCAACTTGTTCTCAGTAACTCAGTTTTAGCGATTGAAGTGACCATTTATTCTGACTGCGAGACTCCGGTGTTGAAAGCGCGGCTTCTTCAAACTGTTAAGTCTCATTTAAGAGAAGAAAAAAGTGTTAGTATTTGGAAGTGTTGCGTTTGGATAAATGCTAGCTTTTTACGCGAAGGCAAATTACGTGAATGGGGCTTGTGAAATGTCAACAGATCATTTTTGACGAGATAGTTGGGTGAAGTCGAGTAAACACATTCGTTAACTCGCATTCACACAACGCGTGAAGCTCTACCATGTAATGTCTTAACATTCGTGGCACATTAAACAAATTCGCCAGTTTCGTCCGAGTTTTGTCAACACTTTCAGCCGTGCTGGGCTGAGTCTCGCCGATCCCCAAGGCAAGCGAAATAGCATCCGTCCTAATGGCGAAAATTCCGTTTGCCTTCGGGGACTAAAAGATACAGATGCACCCGGTCTGAGGGGGACTAATGGATGCTTTTGCTCGCGCACGCTTATCGGTTAGTCCCATTCGATCGCAGATAGTCCCCAGCTTTTGCGCACGGTACCTAGCTTGAACCAGATGGTCCTTTCGGGGAGCAACTGGGAGTTCAGAGGACCAAATGCTGCCGTTAGTCCCTTGAGGCCAACTTTTTTCTTAGAGTGTAGTAGCAGAAAATGTGGAACCTGTGAAGGCTGACAGTCTGCGTGCGAAAAACTTCTGCGTGTAGTCCATTGAAATACTATCCGAATCCAGCAAAGGTCAAATGCGAGCAATGTATATAATAAATGTTCCTTGTTTTTTTTACTTTGCCCCTGCACTTGGGCTGTCTTACTTGTGATTCTCTCCCCATAGCGCAGACTGTATTTAGCATGTTGCTCGAGCAGCATGCAACTTTTCTGCTTCGGCGATCTTGTTTAAAAACAGAGACACAAAATAAAAGTATACATAACCTGCCAATTCATTAGGACCATCAGCAGCATTTATTGTGTGAGACGTAAATCTATACTGATTCTCTTGGAATTGTGGCTATGTTTCTTTATTTTCATATACCAGCTGTGTATCATGCATTGCCTGCCCCGTCAACCATGCTTAAAATGTTGGTTTAAGTTTCGCCAGCAGCTACAGGCCATACCTCAATAAAGCCACATATACAAATTTACACTTCCTACGAAAAACACGCCAAACAAATTAAATAGAAACCAGCACGCCGACAGCTAGCGTCGTCACAGCCTCCACAGGGCGAGCGGGGGAGTCGGAGAAAAATTCTCTCCTCGCCGTAACGTCACCCCGGTTCGCCGTAAGGGGGCGCCACGCGAACTTCTCGGGGCTAATAAGTAGTGCGACGCCCAGCCAGGTGATTTTGTAATACCCGAAATGAGGGCGCAACAGTTTGTTCAAGGCTTCAGCACAGGAGGTCTTTCTAATTTTAAAAGTAAGGAGATTGCCTTTTCCTGAATCTTGTATTGTTTTGTTTCTTGACGTCGGATTTTAGGCAGTCAAGAAATAGAAATACCTCGCCGGCATAGCCGATTCACGCAGGACACTCTTGACACTCAACCAAAAACGACGTCGCATACGGTATGTCAGGACGGCGTTGGCGCAACCCATCCCAATTTTCACAGATGTTGGTTAGACGAAAATGGTATTGGCACAATTTGTCCAATTTGATTTGTTATCGGCGCAAGACTGAGTGCTGCCTGGACTGTATATTTACACGTCTTCGTATATTGTTTTTGCGAGTGGAGATGTTTTTTTGTTTTTTTAATCAAAGTTGAACTGATAGAACTGATGCACGCGGACACGTAATTTTCGGCTCGTGTTGGACGGAGAGCTCGATCGGAGTTGCAAAAACTTTTCTCTAGCACTTCCTAATTATACACGACTTCGAGTGGCGATTAATTATACTTGATGTTTGTACCGCCATACATCCGCAACAGTTTCACCAAAGCAATAAACATGAACGGGTATGAAATTATTGGTGTATTTGACAGCATCACCATCAGCCCCTTTCACACCGTGTAAATGAAGGGCGTAAAATTCGCCAATACACCCTTTTTACACGATTTCAGACGCCATCACTACAAGTGGGGTGTAAAGAGGGCGTGTAAGGGGTTTAAAACGCCAGCACGCCCTTTTTACACCCATCGATATTCAGAAATAGTGTGAAGAGGGTGTAAAAAGTGTATTTGTCCTAACTTACACCCTTCTTGCTCTTGTTTACACGATTACGGTGTTACCATGTTTAGTGTGTGGTTCTCAGGAAAGCTGACGAAAACATGACAAGAAATGGGCCGACCTAGCGAAGACGCTAGGCCTCGCGCCTTTTACGCTTCAGCATCGTGAGTCAACATAAGCTAATGATTAAGAACATGAAACATTTCTACGTGAATGTGAAACAAGCCAAGACACCACAGCACACGAAGCTTGAAGAAGTCCTCTTGACGCGCTTCAAAAAAGTCATGGCGGCTATCGGCTAACATCTCGAACTCCTTGGATGGAAGCGAGCAAAGACGGCTCTCTGCGGTGTCTAAATTGAAACAATGAAGTCCGCTCAGACTGTGTGGACGACTAGTCCGTAATATTCCATTTCGTTCTGTCGAAGTGCGTTCTATAAAATTAGCTGCATGGAGGTAAGGAGTGTTCATTTTGTTCAGTTCCTTATGCTACCTGCGCGGTAGTATCGGCAAGTTACTTTCCAATATCTGGGAGGAATATGATTTGACGTTAGAATAGGATGTTTGTTAGGAGCGTGGAAACACACCAGTTGAGTCTTATTTTTGGTGACGGAGATAACCCCAAAACTTTCAAGCAAAAAATAAAAATTTGCTTCCGTGATTAATAAGCGGTGGGGAGCGAGATGGTGCTTTCTCGGTGGTGTACAGAATAATGAAATTTCTGGGAAATGTAGGGGGGCGCTTACTTGCGTGAGTGTGCGAGCTCGGTATTTTACGGTATGGTCCAGGAGCTCTGCAGCACATAACAAGAAACATGAATGGTTGATCATTACGCTCCCATATCTAATGGATTAATGAAAAAATACGGTTAAAGTGCAGGTGGGCTGGTGTAAGTCATATGATGATTGAAACCAGAGACTGTAGTTGAAAATTGAAAAATTGCGAAGGAGAAAGTAAAAAAGGGGACCGAAAACGTCTCAAACTTGCCTATAATTTTAGTCTCTCTACGCCTTATATATATCCTTCCCCCCACCGTTGCCACCAGCACACTCGGAAGGTCACCGAAAGGCAAAAAATGCGGTTCGAATGGTTGGGGATGCTTCCCAGTGTTTGTGATGCTTTGTTCGGGTTTTGGGTTCCTTCCGGGTGCGTTTGGCGGCGACTTTTGTGTGTGTAACATGTTGTTGTTGTTGTTGTTGTTGTTGTTGTTGAAGCAATGTTTATTAGGAAATCGACGTTGTTGTTAGTTGTTCTCTGGGCGCACATGTCACTGTCCATGGGAAAGGGAATTAAGGGAAAACATAGATAGAGCACTAGAGAGGGTTGGAGAGGGAAGGGGATTTTTTCAGAGTGTTAACTTTCCTACGGCTTTCGGTACAGAATCGCGACTCCTGGACCTCCTGAAAACCTCTGGATGTAAGATCGCCAGGAGCCCCAGGAGCTGCAAGCAACCCAGACCTCTTGGAACTCTTAGAGTATCTCGAGGAGTTCCGCGCTCCTCAGGAAGCTGACTACACTTTTCAGTGCCTTGTCCGTAGTAGCTCGTGAGGCTCTTGGACGCAGGAGTTCCTCCAAGTTGGTGCTAGGTAGCCCTAAGCGAAAAAAGGCATCTCAAAGATTGGTGCGCTCCTCTTCGTGATTACTGCAGTGCAGGAGGAGATGTTTGGCGTCGGCCGTTTCCTCACAGGTCTGACATATGGGGTCAACATTGAGTCTGAAGCGACTTATCTACGCCGGGGTGAAGGCGCTTCCAGTCCGTAATCTGTGCATTACTGCGGCAGTTTGGCGGTCGAAGCCGCGCGGTATCCGAGCTGGGAAGGCACCCCCACCACTTCCGGATCCGGGTGCTATAGGGCGATGGCTCTCCTCACAAGAAGCTTGGCGTCTGAGAAGCGGGGAATGGTTGAAAGCGGGTACTCGGGGTCCGTGTGAGCCCGGACCGCTAGAAAATCAACGACTTCATTCCCTCTAATGCCACAGTGGATTGGGAGCCATTGGAAAGCAATGTCGTTGCCTTCCTGCTGAAGCTCGACCGCATCCTGCGCGACTGAACGGGCCAGGGGTGTGGCCCGTTCGAGCCTAGATAGCAGCTCGAGGGCTGATCTTGAGTCGCTCAGGATGACCCAGCGTAGGCCCTGTGTGCAGCCTGTCCGAATATCCCAGCGGGCGAGCCGTATGGCTGCTAGCTCTGCCATCTGTGTAACATGTTTCAGTTTGCACTTTTGACCCGTTGTACCGGGTGAAGATAAGAACGGTCGGAAATGCTTCCCATTGGTTGCAGTGCTTTGTTTACGGTTCGGTGACCTTTCGGATGCGGTGGTGGCGGCGGTGGGGGAAGGATATAAAGGCTTAGACAAAATGAAAAATTGTAGGTATTTTACATTTTAGTGAAAAACCCGAGACTGAGGTAATGACAGACAATGACAAGGAAGAGAAGGAGAACGTCTCAAACACCTTACGTTCTGCTCATTGCAGGTATGCTTGAGACGTTTTTCGTCCCCTCTGTACTTTCTCCTTCGCAAGTTTTCTGTTTTTAACCATTACTTTCTCCTTCGCAAGTTTTCTTTTTTCAACAACAGTCTCTGGTTTCAATCATCATGTATGTAATGCATGACAGCTTGCACCACCCCAAGCCTACAATTGCTACGCTTGAAACATGTAGGGTTACTCGAAAGAGGAATTGAGCTCACCATGTTATCCCGCGCAACTCGCACACTCGTGCAGCATAGAACCCTGGAGACGATTCTCTTGGGAGTGAACCTCTGACGATTCTTGAGCACAATTCCGTTTGAAACCAGCTTCCTCTTCTGATGCTTGGTTTTGTCCTGCAGGGCTCGCTTCCAGAATCCTGCAGCTATGAATAATTTTAAATGATTTTTCTACCATGAATAGATGCCCCCAATCTTGGTTATAATGCAATTAAATGCAAAGATGCTAGCGAGCTGGACAAGAACGACGAAATATCCCTGAAGAAGGGGGACAAAAGGGGCAAAGGACAAACACAAATCTCCAAACACAGCTAGGTGACTGTTGCGCGACCGAAAAATCCGCCTGGTCCGGGTATCGAACCCGGGACCTCTCCATTTTCAGTGGACCGCTCTACCAACTGCGCTAGCCCCTGGTTAGCGCAGCTGGTAGAGCGCTCTTCCAACTCTCTACCAACTGGTTAGCGCAGTAGGTTGAGCACTCCACTGGAAGTGGAGAGGTACCGGGTTCGATACCCAGACCAGGCGGATTTTTTCGGTCGCGCTCCAGTCACCTAGCTGTGTTTGGAGATTTGAGTTTGTCCTTTGTCCCTCTTGTTCCCCTTCTCCAGGGATTATTTTCGTCATTCTTGTCCAGCTCGCTTGCACCTTGGTATATAATTGCATTATAATCAAAACCTTTCACTCTAGCCAACCAGCGCTCAGGACAAATGTCATAAATAATTTCATGGGAGAGAGAAATTAACCGTTTCTTCGATTGCCTAATTGTATTTCACGGTCCTTCTGATCATTTCAAGGGCTCAGGTTTTAAAAGAGAAAAATGTATGATGTCAATAACGGCTTTCTCACTCCAGGGTTTAAAAAAATTGAAGTCACTTGTGTTACGTCGGACGTAATGTCCGACGTAACACAAGTTACGTCCAAATCTCCGCCTTCCCTAGGCTCACGGGGGAGAGAGAGAGGAGGGCGGGGGGAGGGGCAGGTCTGTGCGTTTCAGTCAAGGAGGTTAGAAGGGTAGGAGGGGGCATGACGGCAGCCGCGTAGCCACCCCAAACCATGCTCCCTTGACGCCTCGACTCTTTCTCATTTTCCTCCTTACCCTCCTCACTTATCGGCCCAGCCAACACCTCCTAGAAGAGAGGGCCGTAGCGCTCTTCTAGTGACGTCGCAAAGGAAGGCCATCGGGGGCGCGCGTCGAAGCAAAGGCCACGCGCGTGGATCGACCTTCGTAAAGCGCTTTGAGTCACATACACGCGTCTTATTAGCTAAAATGAAAGCTTCACATAGCAACGGCTCTAGAAAACATTTTATTACACGGTCAAAATATTACACCGCTAAATAATCGGTTTGAAATGGCACGAGGTAGGCGTATAAGAGAAAACACTGAGTTACGCAATTATTGTTGTAGGAATGCATATTTTATACATAAATACTCCGACAAAATGGCGATCGAGACACGCAGTAATTGGACACAGCAAAATAGATCACAGTTAAAAATCAGGTAGATGCAGTCGACACGGCAAGACAAGTGTCACTTACGATCATATAAGCCATGTTCTCGCGTGCAGTCACTGAATTCTTGCATCATACCCTGGCCACATGGCAAAAGTAATGTAATTTCGATCGAATGACGTTATGGGGTCGACAAATCAGCTTGCGACGCTCGTATAATCACTCAAGACCGCGAGCTGATTAAGTCCCATATCATTTAACGAAAATATTTTAACTTTTCTGTGTGGCAGGGATACTAAACTTACTATTTACAGTCAACTAATTTACTTCTCTCTATGGGCTCGAGCTGCCTTAGAACAAAATAAAACTTATTTTGTATACAATAATACGATTACCTTGATACAGTTAAGATTCTAGTATAAACGTGGTAAAGCAATAAAATAATATTAGTATAAACACATAAGCACAAACAACGCACTTTGTATAATCACAAACACTTTTTATTCACCTTCCAGTGAAAACTAGAATATGTGGGAATAAACAAAGGAGGCAGGGCTACGCACCTTTTACGTCCGGGATCGGTGCTCAAACGGGAATCCGATGCCCGCCCCACCGCGCGGCCGACGGCTACTAACAGCGAGGGCGGTCGCCGCGCCGGGTTCGGCCAACGCCATGCCAACAACGATGATCCCGGTATCCAACAGCGTTTATTGAGTACCAGGGGTCCCCAACAAGACACTGCGGTCAAGCGAGCCGTGGACACAGAGTGTGCCCGCAGCGCCCGCCGACCTGAGAGCCAAAGGGGTACTTGCGAGCGGAGTCATCGCCGGCCGGACGAGCTCACGCCGCTACCCGTCGTCGCAGGAGTTCGGGGCCAGGGCTCTCGGCAGACGGACCTCCACAAGTAGTGGGGACGCCGACTGTCAGAGCCAGGGGAATCACTAGCGTGGAGCCATCGCAGATCGGACGAGCTCGCGCCGCGACTCGACCCGTTGCCCGGAGTCCAATCCATGGACTCCCTCGACCACACGGCCGTCGACCCCGAAGGCAGGCCCGACTCTCCCCCGGTCGGTCGTCTCCGAAAACGGGAGACGCGCGGAGGCGCGGAGGAGTGCGATAGAGTAGGCCAGCAAGGTGACGCACTCTCTCCAACACGATACGGGACGAGCCAGCTCGAAGCCAGACAACTCCGGCCGGCGCGTCCGCGGGTTACGCCTTCTCGGGGAAGGGAAACCAGTGGCTCCAACAATCCCCCCCCCTTAAAGCATTTGGCACCCCTTTCAGAGAAAGGGGCGCCGGCTCTCAAACCCCCAAAATACAAGACCTGCACGCTGACAACACGGGTGTCAGTCGCGCTTACAAATAAAAGATCTTGAGTCGAGGGCCGTGGCAGTCCCCGGACCCGCCGCTGTGAATGTTCAACGTACCGGAGTCCACGACGCACTCGCGAGGCGAAGCACTCCGGTGCCGTCGAACGAAGCCAAGAAAAGTTCCCCGATGTCGGACAAACGAAGGGGTCGACACGAAGTTCTTTCAAAATACCAAGCGCCGCTCACATGCAGACGTGGATGCTCGGCGGTGTTGCTCTGCTCACTCTGCACGTCGTCGACTCGTCGTGGTCAGACCTCCGTTGAAGCGGACACGGTGACGCGCGCAGGTGACATGGGTGCAGGTGACCGGTGGATAGGGGAACGCCGGCCACCGAAGTCGAGGGCGCACCTCGGGGCCGGCATCAGGTGACGTCCGTGACCAGGCCCGCATCAGGACGAATGGTTCAGCTGGGCGCCATGGTGAGGTCCGACGACAGAAGGACGACAGCGGCCATCTTGCCTCGGCCGGAAGTCAGTTTCCCCGTCTGCTGCTCCCGGCCGCCATTGGGTGCGCAAACTCCTGTCAGCGTCAGCGATGACGCACATCCGGCAGCTCCCGCACAGCCGCTCGGCGTGTCCCCCGCCGTCGCACGTGGTGGGGGATGGCAGGGAAGAGGGGGGCACGAGCATCTTCCTGAATGACGGAAAGAAGAGCCCACGCAGCACCCCGCAAACATCTCTTCGCCCTCTCCAGACCCGCAATATGGCAAGGTCGAAGGGAAAGATCATTGTTCTCGGTCGACACACTGCCACTGAGGGGAAGCAATGGCCCCCGAAAACAGGTTTTGGCCGGATCCTTACTGTATCTGTACTCGGCTGCCTGCGTACATTAACCGGCCTACCGAAAGGTGGGAGGCTCAAGTTGTAAGGCAGGCCACGTGGTGCTACTAACAGAATTAGAGGGCACCCTGCGTACGCAAACTGAAGTCGCCGGGAACAGAGCCGGCGACTCTCCACTGCCAGCGGTGGCTGCACCAGGAGCCGGGCCGGGGACTGCGAAAACGACTAACTCCGTTGAGTCTTCGAGCTGCACGCATCCCTAGCGAAGCGCACGGAACGGGGTAACTAAAAAGCCGCCCCGTCTCTAGTGCGTTGTGCCACTCTTACAACGCAGAGGCGTTACTCTCGGAAATCAGCAGAAGCTCAAAGGTGTCAGCAAAACCAATCTATCCCGAAGAAAACCCTCGCGCCAACCACAATAAAAGTGGCGAACAGAGCCCGCGCCCACAGTATGAAAACTGCTTCTGGACGCCGGCGGATGCGTGGCCTGCGGCTCCAGGAGCCTGTCAGTAGCATTACAAGCTGCTTGGCGACGTTAATGGCAGACGGACCGCCCAACTCTCCTGGAGAGTCCGACAACTCAGTGTCAAAGAAACGCGTATATTTACAAACCCAGATTGTCCCGCTGACCCGTAAGAAGCTCTTTGCTGCTAACAACATTCGTCGCGAGGCCCACGGGGTCCATGCAACGCGATTTCCGTGGCACGGAGGCACTGAGGACGCCGCCAGAAGCGACAACCCTCTAACTAGGTGGGAATTGGCAGCGGAGTCGGCAACTGTCAAGCAGTGGGGTAACTGTTGCTAGCGACGCTCATCACCAGAGGCGACAGGTACGATAAAGCGTCTCCTGCGGCAAGACACGAAAAGAGAAGGAACAAATCGTGACTCACTCAGGTTTCCGGGCTGGCTCTTGGACGTGGTTCCCAAATCCGGGCACCGATGGGATTCGCATCATTGCGGCTCACTAAGGGAGCCGGCCTCACAAGGAGGTTCCGCCATCTTGGCATGGCGCGGCGGAGAAGTGCCACGACAACAATAGGTGTCATGGCCCCACGTTGGGCGCCATTTTGTGGGGAAAACAAAGGAGGGAGGATCCCCGACTCTTCTCTCTCGCGCGATCTCGCTGTTCCCCCTGAAATCGGGAAGACGCGCGGAGGAGTGCGAGAGAGGACGCCAGCAAGGTGGCGCACTCTCTCCAACACGATACGGTACGAGCCAGCTTGAAGCCAGACAACTCCGGCCGGCACGTCCGCGGCTTACGCCTTCTCGGGGAGGGAAACCAGTGGCTCCCACAAATATTACCACGCATATTTACACATGTCGACGCAACCGCACACGGATAACGACAAACAAAATGTCATTCTATCACAAAAAAAAGACTGCTGCATTTTACTTGCGTCCCACATGACCAAGAAAGCCCGTAAATAAGTTGCTTCTCACCTGTCGATCGTATTCATTCGTCCCACAATATCTGGCACGAAAACGTTTGAACACGAGCTTGAAGTCTCTCTCTCTGTCGAGAGAGAGGTCTATCGATAATCGACCAGTGTCATCGTTGGCTAGTTACCACACATGTCACTCAAACCATAGCAGGAATTGTTCCGCGAATGCACGTAAATGCCGTAGTATCAAGCGAACACAAAAAAACTACCCGAGAATGCGGTGACGACAAAAGAACGACGGGTAGGAGGATCAAAAAAACACACACACACACACACACACGTGAGCTGTGGCAGCAGTGTGGGAGGCTTAACGTTGTCGAACCATCTCTTGCTCGTGTGTGCTCCCTGCAGCGATGACTAGATTGTTTTCGGTTCCGTTCCCTTCTGAAAGTTTCAGCGTTCCTTTTCAGACAGTCAGCAGCTCACACATAACGTAATTTTACCAGAATCGGAGCCCGTACGAGGGAAGAAAACGTCGCAGCGGACCGATTCATTCGAAAAGTGTGGGGAGCTGCGGGACTGCACGTAGTCCCGCGGTTACGGGGATAATCATAAATATAAAGTTAGTACTTTCAATCTTGGTAGCGCGTTGTATATTACGTTTATATTATATATATAATAAATTGTACAAGACTGTGCTCTTAAAACGTATATTAATGCCGGATAAACGCTCACGAACACCCCTGCGCCACGCAACAAGAAACGTTTCTTTCACGTCGATGCAAGACATTTTCTCACGTAGTTGCGCCATGGACTTCCTTCTTCGACATTGTGACGTAACCACCCGGAGCGCTACGACCTTCTCTTCTAGGAGGTGTTGGTCCAGCACGTGACTGTCGCGTGGTTGATGGTTGCGGGTAGCAGGGAGCACAGTGACAGGGAACGTCTAGCGCGTAAGTTTCATTTATCAGTCATCACAGCCAGAAACTGTTGCCAGTGCCCAGCCGACCGATTCTACGCCTGCTGCGCTTCGTTAGGCCTTCTGTTTTCTACAGGCCGTTACTACCCTGAAAACGGTAGTATTCAACGTGGAACGTCAGCGCTGTAACGAAGTCTGTTGGCGTGTTTTGGGTAATGTACCGTGCATCTGCGGGGAGGTTTCCCTTTATCTTCTGGCGACCAATTACTGCAGTAGCCAAAGCAAGAATAAATTATATACACACGTGATTGCGTTACTATGTCGACCCGAAAGATTGAGCAATACTTACGCATTCTTACGGCGATGATTTCCACACTCGCCTGCAAATGATAGCTGCATTCTCATCGTTCTCATATGTTATATCACGCTACTGGCTTTTTGTTTTCGTTGCGGCCGCTATGCATGTCGTCCACTGGCCCCTGGGACGTTTTATTGCTGTCGTGCAGGGATTTCCCCAAAACCCCCTAGGGGGGTGTACACCCCCCCTAGTTTTCACCCCCCCCTTAAATCTAAAAAAAAAAAAATTCTTTTTTTCAGATTAAGTACAAAACACCACCTCTCAGGTGTATATATAGAGAAAGGGAAACATACATTACGGGTATGAGCATTTGGTTAATAGACGTCTGTAATTTAGCTAGTGGACTAAAAAGAAACAGTTTTATATTTTATCTAGCCTCGCTTCGCATCGCGCCCCCCCCCCCCCCGAGCCATTGGGACACCCCCCCCCCTTAATTAAAATCCTGGGGAAACCCCTGCTGTCGTGATATTAACCGGCTCAACTTGACTCGAGTTTGGGAGATGTTTTATTGACAATTGGAAGTGAACGGAGCACACCACGCTCCACTTCGATGGGATCCAGATACCGCCGCGACCAACGTCCGAAATCTATCGTTTCAGCAGTTCGCCGACCGTCGGAAGTCTAAGAGAATTGTTGATCGATTCCTGTTATCGTAAAACTATGTGTGTGTAATACGCCAAGATCTTACCAGTGAAAGGTAACCCCCGATGAAGAAAAGCCATATCCGATTGCGGCAGCCGAATACGCTGCAAGCACCCATCCCGTTGCCGGAGGAAATTAACGTCCCGGCCACCGTGGTCCCGGCGACGCCAGGCTTTTTTTCACCGTTGCGGCGATTGCCCTGATCGTCCCGTGTGCCAGGAGCGGCGTGTCGTCTGCTCGTGATCCGCCTCAACCTCGCTTGCAACTTTGCATTTAATTGAACTATAATCTCAACCGCTTGCTTGCTTGCTTCACGCCTAGCCTTCGATCTAATAATACCTGCCGGACGGAGCGCGCGCAAGCCTGCAAGGAATCCTTCTACAATCAACCATCCATCTCGCACGTGACATATCACGGGCACCGATCGCCAGAGAGATCTGCGGTCACGTTGGGCACAATATCGTTTAGACTTTTTATGACTAGGCTTCACATATATTGCAACGCGCACACCCCCCCCCCTATTATTTATAACCTCCTTGGTTTCCGTCCTCCGTCCGGACGTAGCGCTAGCCACAGCGAAAAATTTTGCGCAGTGCGAAGCACGGGACGAACCGGGTATGGAGGCCGGACGATGGCGACAGTCGATGGGTAGTGGAGTAAAGTGATCGTGCTTTTATCTCGAGATAATTCTAGGTCAGAATTTGTGGGTCACTTACAGTTTGGGGTCTTTCGAGAATAGCGCTAGCTGCGCAACAACGCGCACACGTTTTCATGTTTCCATTGAGGGGACGGATTGGATTGTGTTGGACGAAGCGCTGTGCTTCGTCCAACCCAGGGACGAAGCGCTGTGCTTCGTCCGTGTCACATCATCCGTGTCACTTCTGCGCTTCGTCCATGCCACTTCATTCGTGTCACTTCTGCGCTTCGTCCGTGTCACTTCTTTGTCTGGTCCTCGTCTTTTCGCGCTGTTTTTAATTCCGAACTACAAGGCATCACCTGCAACTGCGGAAGAGAGGAATTATGCGTTCGAGGGTGCGGCGTCGGCGTCTGCTTCTCGGTTTCGGTATCTCAAGAACAAGTTCAAGCTTCAGGCATTCGATTCTTCTGTGGTTTTTACACTTTGCTATTGCATGTTTCGTGCCTTTTAACACCGGAATGCAGGTTGAATTTAATTTGGAAGTTTAATTGATCTCAAGACATTTTAGATACGAAGACGTGCTCGTGGATATCTGACAGAGCACAGCTTTGAGGAAATGCTGTGAGACCCCCATTCTCACTCTTCTGATCCTTTGTTGTTTCCCACGTGCTGGTTGCATAGACTGGGAGAATTTCATCCTTAGTCACGATCGCTTTATTTTGTTGTTTTTTAGGAATACTGGTCCGTAGCGAAACTATGCGACATCGACAGAAAAGATTGTGTTCCGGTATATTGCCCGAAAGCTTTTGCTACACTAACATTCGGGT
Source organism: Ixodes ricinus (assembly GCA_037355805.1). Classification (NCBI taxonomy): domain Eukaryota; kingdom Metazoa; phylum Arthropoda; class Arachnida; order Ixodida; family Ixodidae; genus Ixodes; species Ixodes ricinus. Next base: position 59,340 of record JAZHYW010011881.1, read on the forward strand.
GAATAACAATCTAACAAAGCGCACTAATCCCGTAGCTTAGAATAATGCGATCCCGACTAGCCTCTTCACAGAACAGACATGACGTGTGCAGGCAACGAGAGAGAGCGAAAGAGAGAGGTGTTGAAAAGAAAGGAAGCCTGGACCTGCAAGCAACGATAACACGTCGTACGAACGTTTGTTTGTCTCCTCGCTCTCTATTTGCCCCTTCGATCTCCAAGTTCATTTATTCCAGATTATGCATCACGCCGCCCCCTTCCTACCTAAATTGTGTTATTAATGGCAGCTCAAGAAAAGTCGGGTGTTGCTTCTTCCAAACATTTTATCCTCATTTCGCAGCCAATGAGAATGAGGCATATTAGCCGACATGAATGACGAAGAGCAAACCACAATGCAAGAATCATCAATGTAATAAGTAGGGTTCCGCGTTTTCGGTTTTTATTTTTTTTTTCAATATTTGGCGTAGTTTTTTTTATGTTTAAGTGAAAATTAAGTTTTCGTTTTTTTTCGGTGTGTTTTTATGCTCACAAAAGTTTACCGCCTTTTTTCGGTGAATGTGAAAAAAACACCAACGGACACTGGATCAGATGATCCTTGTAGCTTTGATATTTGTGATCACCCGAAGTATAACGGCACAGATATATTGAAAAAGAAATGGACGCTTTTGGCAAATGTGTGCAACTGTGGGAGAAACAAGCAAAACAAAAAAAAAACAGAAGTACAGACAAGTCAGATATGAAGCCTATGCCCCAAAAGCATGGAACTTCCCTTCTGTACATCAGGATTATGTGATCTTATTATTATGGTGAACGGACATGTACTTTCCCAGGTTCTTGTTAATGCGTACTCTTTTTTTTTTGCTGTTAATATGACCCTTGAGCTTCGAGAATAACACTGGACACTGACAGGCTGAGGAGGTAAAGCGCTGCTCGAGCCAAAGTGGGCCAATCGACCAAATCTTACCGCCAAAAAAGACACGGTGCGACGTTTTGAAGCAGAACATATTTCGTGTACTCGCTAAACTCTGGCTGCAGAAATTGCATCAAGTCAGTCTCCCCTACAACGAGTTTCAAAACACGCTCGTACATGGTGAAGTCATGTGGCATTTCGGACTACACGTTCCGATCCATGATGCGCACATCAAACCATAACGTGTTGACGGCATCCTTGTATCCCATACATTCGGACACGTTTCGATGGGCGCTGTCATTCCACTTTTTCGCCACGGCTGTGCGGTACGACCGGAAGGTCAAAGTGGCCTTTTTCGGTTAAAGCCGAATTTTAGAAAATGTATTCGACATACTTTTATCGGTTTTTGTCGGTTGAAACCGAAAACACCGAACCTACAATCTGACCTTTTCGGTCAAAACTGAAATTCCGAAAATGGATTCGGCGTACTTTTATTAGTTTTTATCGGTTTAAACCCAAAACAACGAACCCTAGTGATAAGTCACACCCTACGTTTCTTACGTCGACCGCGACGATAATTATAATATTAACAAAATAAACTTTCCGATACTGCAAAACTTTTTTTTTTTGAGGGGGGGGTTGATTTTTTTTGTTTTTCCCCCTCCTCTTTTACTTCCCCGCGCCTACGCCACTGTCGAGAACATGCAACAGCTTTCCTGGACAGCCTTTATTGGACGAATTTCCATTCCGAACAGCCATCCATCGGCTCGTCTGAAGGCCGGAAACCCTGAAAAATGCCCGTGCGCCTCGGAACTCGGAGAACCAATCACTCCAGTTTCCAGAATGATTGTCAGCCAATTGAGAACCAATTATCTCAGCCCATGGCCAGGCAGAAAAGAAAGAGTGCACGCAAACAAACACCGCAAAACAAAACAAATCAATGCGTTTACTTTTATGGAAAACAGTTAGGAAAGCCGATCGCTACAATCTATGGAAATACTTTAAAGGGACCATGAAATGACCTTTTTACTTTTGCCAGATAACGTTTACATTAAACCTTCAACGTTCACTGAAGGCCGAACAGGCATCCGTTTTCGTCTCCGTTTATTAGCTTCTACACAAAAAATTAATGAAATATCGACTTTTTCTTTCTCTCCAACTGACCTCAAAACAAGTTGCGGCTTAATTTTGACGGTCGTCACGTTCTCTGGCACAGGAACCGGAAGTTCTCGCGGCAGTACGATAATGGGAGCTTTAGCGGCGACGAGTTGGGGGTGCGCCGGTAGGGTTTACTGCGCTGGTGGCACCGACTATTTTCTGAATCGGCGCCTCATCGCCGCGATAGCCATGGACACATCGCAGCTGAGCAAAATTCAATGATATATGTTGAGCTACAGCGACAGCATGGGACTAGTCCCATACGCCGGCATGCCTGTTGGGAAGTGCGGAGAGTCTTCCGGTGAACATTCCAGAAGTCAACCAAACTGTTGTTGGTAAAAGGCGGCCCGAGTCAGTCGTTTGCAAAGCGACGTAGATGGAAACAACATGCCGCGGCGTTTTTTGCGGCCTCGGAGATGCAGGAACGAGCCGACGGTAAAAAATATACGTTTGAACTACGACAGTGTCAGCAAGAGCCACGTAAATACCTGTCCACACTCGGAGCGGACGCGCGCGTTTGATGGAAGTGCTGTATTCGCGCTGTTGGTAAGCCCTTCGAGATCGATCTTTGACGATTGCAACTCGATACTGACGTGACACTCGGCAAAGGAAGGTTGGACCGGCATTGCACGTACACTCTAAGAAAAAGGAGGCGATAGGTAGCAACGGCGACTGTTCCTCCTTGTTGTGGTCAAGTTGCCCAGTAAAGGGAGGAACCGAAGTTTGGATGAAAGGAGGAGTTCCAGCTCCTCCCTGTTCAGTTGGCGCAGGGGTGGAACATCGCACTACTGACCAAGTGGTCGAAGGCTCGATCCCTGAAAGGAGCGGTTTTTTTGTTTTATTTTTGTTTTCGTTAAGTTTTTTAATTTTTTTTATTTACCAAAACAGGCATAAACAAACCCAGACCGATGGAAGGAAAATTAAAGTCCTTATTATCCACCGACGCCAAGGAAAACTATACAAATCTCATTGTTTTAAGCTTCATCAGAGCGCTGTTTGATAAACAAGATTTGGGCACCCAGGTTGGATCTAAGCCGTTTACGCAGGGGCCAAGATGACGAGGTCGGTCCTTCAGTCGTTTCTTTTGCCGCGGCGTTTTTGACATTCACAACGAAAGAAGTTGAAACACAGCCGTCATAAACCGCTAAGCTTCGAAACGATGCCGACACTGCTACGTACACTGGGCGGCTGCGATCAGCTGTGATAGCGGCGGGCTTCGGGCCTCGGCCTCTTCGGCCACATTTCGTTACTCGGCTGCCTCGGCCCCTCGACTGCCGGGCCCTGACCCTGCACTCTAAGAAAAAATGGAGGTGAAAGGTAGCAACAGCGCCACGGCGCGTCTTCATCCCTTCTACTGACGCGCCCCCAAGCGGACTCGAGAAGAAGGGAGGCGGGCAGGCATCTTCTTTCGGTTTCGTTTTTCGAGCACGTCGCGCACGTTGTTAAATAAATGTTGTTGAGTTGATTCAGCTTCAGCGGCAGCGAATGCCGCCGCTGCGGCTGCTCCAAACGTGCAGAACATTTCGGTTGCATTGACGTTTTTACTACTAATTTTTTCAAACGAACAAATGAAGCCGCTAGAAACAGCGAAGTTCCGGAGCAGTGCCAGCAGCGCTACGTACACTGGGTAAGATGGCCGTCTCTGGATTGCGGGACGTACGCGGCTTCTAGGCCACTGTAGCGGAACTACAGTAGCGGAACCACGAGGCACTGTATCGACGTTTTCGACGTTATGGAAATCGCAGGAACTGTGTCCAAGGCAGGCAGGTTTTCCTGCCGGCTGCCTGGGTGCCTTCCGTGCTGAGTTCGGTTCTGTTTTCCCGTGCGGAGTGTCAACCGGCGTTCAACGTGGTTCTGTATTTCTGCGTGTCAGCAACATAGCAGCAACATTGTGATGGCAGTGTTGTGCGTAGTCAACAGAAGACTGGAATTATCGCCGATGTGACAGTGTGTTCGCGTATCAGTGTGTAACAACAAGACGAGATGACGAAACTGTCGGGCATTGATGCCGCTGGTCGGGCCGTGATCGGAGGGGCGGGGTGTCACAGGTTGACATTCCTCTTACATTAAAGAGTTTAAGACCACTTGAGAAAAAGGGCGCAGTCGATCGACGTGCGGATAATCATTTTGGAACGCTGGTCTGAACGGTAAGCTCCTATCGTACAGTGGCTAATGTGACTGTTGGTCCCGAGAGCGATTGCGCTCTGTGAAAAACTGAACAGTACGAAATAATGACGGAAAGTACTATATTTACAATGAAATTTTAGCATAAAAAAGGTAAAATCGAAAAAAAGCTATCCTTTATTTTGCTGATTAAATATACTACGGTTCCTGGAGAAACTGCCCTCCAAGTGGCGCGCTGGGATGAGCGCTAGACGTTTTCGAGCTCGCCACGGAAGTCGCGGCTTTGATTGCATTCAAGTTGATCGAAAAGCGGTCTCTCTGCCCGCGAAGCATCACTTCCAGCTGAGTGACTATCCTCTCTGCACACATTAATTCAAGACGGCAATTGCAGCATTGCGCGAACAGCACAAATAGAAAAACAAACACTACAATAGAAATACTGGCTAGGAAGTGCCGTGCGGGGAAACAAACCCAGGCTTGGAACCGCATTGGAGCGGCTCGATTTATTGGCTTTCAAATAATTACGGCATGATCGAACGTTTTCTTTTTAATAAAAGATTCATCCCCTGAGCCATTAAAAATACTCTCAGATGTATGACATCGCTGAAAAAAATCAACATGCTGGGAATAATTTTATTGCTTAAGGCGTCACCGAAAAATTCCGTACGTTCAAAACGACCAGTATAAAAGACGGAAACGCAGAGCTCGGGAGTAGTGATCGGGTTAGTGTGCTGTTGTATTGCTGTTTGTATGCTGTTGTATTGAAGGTTCTATGTATGTGTATGCGCTCTATGTATGTTCAGCTGAGCTTGTACCGTAGAACCATGCATAGAACGCGTAATGTGTCTACGTGTGTGAGATAGAGGGTCGCGAAGCGCAATGGTGCCGTCAGAAAATAAAATATATTTTTGTAGAACATGAATTCGGCGGTAAGTAGCGCCACCTAGCCTAGCTACTTGCGATCAATCTGCTTGATTCTGCCATCTGGTGGCAAGCGATTTAACCTCCTTTTACGCTACGCGGCTGCGCCATAATTTCGTGTTACCGTGCTAAAACGAGCCAGGAGGCTGCTTCGGATTTGCTTTTTTGAGAGCGGCTTTTGGTTTTGCGAGCGAATGGTTTACCACTCCTTCGTGATCTGCGGTTGACGAAACGGTTGATGAAGGAATTGTGGCTCGAGGAATTGCAAAGGTAAGACAAAGTGCGCGAACTGGGTGCCGGTTGTCTCCGTTTAACATCGCAGCGCTGATGATGAGACGACTGAGTGACTGCGTGCTTTCGAAACATAAGTTTCTTTACCTGCAGGGGGAAGCCGGCTTCGGAAATAAGTACAGTTCGCGGAAAGCTCGTGTTACGTTTTTATTTGCTGCTCCTCTCGCTCCGTACAATAGACTTCGTGTTCTCGTTATGCCTTATTGAGCTCGATTTGCTCAATTCGCGGCCGCCATATTGAGATGCAGGCGACGGAGGAACTTTTGCTCCCCTGCTTTAGGGACGAAAGTTCCTCCCTTTCTGAAGGAACATATGTGTCAAGAGCGTTCCTCCCATTAGGGAGGACTATACTGACCCTTTTTTTCTAAGAGTGTAGCTCCCATGAACTGTTATAGCTCGAGAGTGACGTGCAGTCGTGTCGGAATAAAGATGGCATACTAATAACAAAGTGTACATACCGTGTTACGAAGGTAATCCATGCGGCGTTTATTTGAGCTCTATATCACACGAAACAAGAAGATAGAATCGACGAGAGTCCCTTTTCGACGACAATGTTCGTCACCACTGCCTCGGAAAACAACAAGATGACAAGGGAAGAGATTGACCTCACCGGTCAGTGATCAAAGTATAATACGGGAAGGGTACACAAGGGTCGCGCGGGCATATTCCATTCAGCACGCCAGCCGGTCGTGGGTAGACGGTCTGCTAGGCCTATCTGCCGAGCTCGCTTGGTCGGAGTCATTGGAATCGTGGCCGTTGGGGCTTTTCCCGGGTGTTTGTGGATCCAGCGTTCTTGTTCGTCATGGTCTGTTTCAAGTACTTTTTACTTTTTCTTGCTGGTTGAAGTTGGGACGCGCAAGAGGAACATGTAGAAAAACAAGCGTTCGTTGGTCGTCGCGAGAGCGACGCTGTCTTTTTCTTGCTTCGCGTACCACACGATAGATTGCGCTTAGCTCTCAGCATTATCAAATTTGGCAATTTTCGTCACCTCTCTGATTATGCTACAAAATGTGGATCTGAATATTATTTAACGAAACTTTTAGGAAACATTCGCCGGCTATTTATTGTTTATGATCGCGGTGCTGGTGAGGTAGGCTCTTACCCAAGAGGCGACGTGGATTCGACTGACGTGCTGCGATTCCGCGGATGCATCGCAGTGAAAAGGCAGAGAGCTTTCGAAGGAAAGAAGGCGCAAAGGAGTCCAGTTTTCTTTTAAAAGCTCTATAGCGAAAAATGTCTTTTGGCTCCCTATTTTTGTGTTTTTGTGTTGCTTTTCACACCTTTTATGACGATCGGTGGATGAAATTCGATTTCAGAATCGTTTCATGCTCCTTTAATGAATGACAGACATAAAAACTGTTTAAATTAAAAAAGAAATAACGAAGCATGTGAAAAGTCAGGCTCGAGTGTCACAGCGCAATATGATTTTTTTGTTTTGTTCTTAAGGTCTAGCAGGCACGTAGCCAGGATTTTGGTTCGGGGGGGGGGGGGGCGCCCACGTCAAAATGCTGTATGAGGAGGAGGGGAAAGGAGGTCCCAGCAAAATGTAACATTTCGCCCCCCCCCCCCTCTGGCTACGTGCCTGAGGTCTAGACATATATTTAATCTCGTCGTTCGCCGAGTTCCCTCGCAGATTGTAATGATTGACCCACCCAGTTGCTTTGCGGGAAAGTATATGCTCCAGGTTTGATGGAATGTACATACCTGCACAAAACAACAACAATGAACGCTACACATTTATGTAAGAAAAAAATATTGTACTTATGTTTTCATTCCGATTCAAGCAAGGTGTTAAAATCAAATTGCTAATTTCGACAAAAAAAGGGGGGGGGACATTTTTTAAATGAAAGAGAACTAGGATGACCAGTCGTCCCGTTTTGGCGTTGGAAAGAGCTCTCTCTGCGGTCAATGCGTTCTGTTCGCACAGACGGTTTAGGGGGACTTTTTCATATTACTATATATTTGAAGAGCCTCTGCTTTGTTTTAAAGTGGAGAAGAAAGGTGCATGTGCACTCCTCAACTCAACGAAGAACTTCGAAAAAAATGAGCGTTTGTACAGTCAACTGAGTAGAAGTAGAGCGTGCTTTTTCTTTTGCCACCACTGTTGGCGAACGCGAAAGACATGTACCACGAGCGAGCAACGCATAGCAGTTTCCTTTCAGGGGCCGCACCATAGCCGCTCATTTTAGTGCTGGGCCGCCATTTGCTTGCAAGCGTCACATTGGCGTATTCGTTGATTTGATGCCGCTTGCAAAACAAACAAACACACAAAAAAATATTTTTTTTTGTTTTTTTAGGGCGTGAGGCTTTTCTGAGCAAGGAGATTGGAAGGGTAGGAGGGGGCATGATGTCAGCCGCGTAGCCTCCACAAGCCATGCTCCCTTGACGCCTCGCCTCTTTCTCTTCATTCCTCCTCACTTATCGGGCCAACGACACACCTCCTAGAAATAAGGCCGTAGCGCTCTTGTCGTGACGTCGCAAGGTAGGGCATCGGGGACGCGCGTCACAACGAAGGCAACGCGCGTGGCTCGCCCGTCGTAACGCGCTTTTAGTCACATACGCATGTCTTATTAGCTAAAATGAAAGCTGCACATAGCAACGGGTCTAAGAGACATTTCATTACGCGGGCAAAACTTTACACCGCTAAATAATCGGTACGAAATGGCACGAGGTATGCGTAGAAGACGTCTATAGAAAAATGCGATTGTTTCAAGTCGAAAACACTGAGTTACGCAATTATTACTCTAGGAATGCATATTTCATACAGAAATACTTCGACAAAATGGCGAGACAAGCAGTGCTTGGACACAGAAGAACAGATCAAAGTTAAAAATCAGGTAGACGTAGTCAACGAGGACACGGCTAGACAAGAGTCAGTTACGATCATGTAAGCCAGGGGTGCACAACATACGGCCCGCGGGCACTTTCTGTGCGGCTCGCGGCCCGCGACCCAGCTGAGCGCAGAAAGCGCTCACCGCGTCATTCAATGCACTGCGGCCGTTGACTTGGCAGAAAGCATTCGAACCCGTTGACTTACTTTTCTCAGAGTCCTCTTTTCCGGGGGAAACTCCGCGTCCTCAGTTCAAATATTCCCTCTCCACTAGACCCACAGACAGTGTTGCCGTTGGGCGGTTGGTGAAAGTAGCAAAAACACAGGTCAAAAGTAGCCAAAAGGAGCCATTTTATTTGTCTTGGCGCCAAAAATGTCGCCACCGCTTTTTCTCCAAAGGAGTCGTCATAGGAAGTGATAAAATGAGGCTATGTACAGCTTTAATCAACGTGAATAAAATGCTCCCACATTACGAAGCTCGATGGGCACGTCAAACGTGGAGGTCGTTTTCTCTTGCAGCCACCGCCCGAAATCAGAATCGCAACAAGGACGTCCAGATTCTTCTTTTTCTCATTTGCATTTTTGTTAGTGAAACTTGAAAAAACACGCGCTCAGAACCCGTATTCCATACTGGAACCGACAGGACTCTCAGCGCACCTACTGCGAGATGTGGAAAAGGGCACACTCCAGAAACGATCCTGTAAGCGGCAGCTCAGTATCGTGATAGCCGGGAAGTGTCAAGTTTTTTTTTTTTTTTTTTATACATACATATAATTTTCAGGGCTCGTAGTAATGCCTAATATCGATATTGCGTGTATTATTTCTGGGCCTGTTAGAAAACAAAAGCAAACAACTAAGTTTGCCAAGAAAGACTGATTCTAACGCAGCTGTTAATTCCGTTTATATTATGATTGTGCAGTTGTAATTGACCGCTTTTTCAGTATCGCGATGACCAGGACGTGCCGCGTGTTTTTAATAATTTTTTTAAAGGTATGTTTAATGTCAGAAATCTTGCCATCTTTCTGCCCGAGTATAAATATTCTTTGTAGAACAAATTCTCCAGAATATAAATTAAAAGTAGGCAAAAAGGCCAAGGAGCCAACTTAAAATTTTTGTCGCCTGACCGTGCTCAAAAGTAGCCAATTTGGTGCAAAGTACCTACCAACGGCAACACTGCCCACAGAAAACAACAATACAAAAGCCTGTACAGCCATTTAGTGCGTTGTTATGACCCCTAACAGCGTCCCTCCCCTATCCTTGTTCCAGTTCTTCTTCATCCCGTTTCCTCCTCCTCTCTCCACGGAGGCTACAGCCCTCTCCCCTCTTGTTGGGACATGATCAGTGACAGCTTGTTGCAGATAGAGAAAAGCTAGTTGTGTCACACTTGGAATATGAGTGCACTTCCAAAGAAGAGACAAATCGACCAGGAGGGCCGGAAATTCAACCAGGAGGGGTCATGGAGGTACTTTTTCATTGAGAACGCATCGAAGTGCTAATGTCTTGTGTGTCGAGAATTTCTGGCGGCTGCTAAAGAATACAACGTTCGACGCCACTACGAGACCAAACATGCCCGCGACTTCAGCGCTCTTTGGGATTCGGAGAGAAAAACAAAGTCCGAGGACTTAAAACGGAATTTGCTTGCTGAGCGAAGCATTTTTACGAAAGCAAAGAACACGTCTGAAGCAGCCACGCGGGCGTCTTTTCAGATATCTCGACAGATCGCTCGTTCAGGTCGTTCGTTTACTGATGGCGACTTCATCAAGGAATGTCTTATGATTGCTTCTGAGGAGATGTGCCCGGACAAGAAGTTGGTTTTCCAAAACCAGAGCCTATCAAGAATGACAGTACAACGACGTGTGCATGACATTGCCGACGACCTATCAAAACAGCTGGAGAGGAGTTGCAGTCATTTTGTCTACTACTCTCTTGCTTTGGAAGAGAGCACAGACATCAAAGACACAGCACAGCTGCTTGTTTTCATCCGTGGTGTGAACGAAAACTTCGAAGTGACTCAGGAGCTGGCAGAGCTTTGCACAGTGCACGGACGGTCTACGGGAGAAGAGATCAGCAAGGAGGTCAAAGACGTCATCGAGAAGCTCAAGCTATCATGGGAAAAACTCGCAGGTGTCTGCACCGATGGAGCCCCAGCCATGATGGGAAAGACAAACGGAGCCGTTGCCTTACTTCAAGCGTTTAGTGGTTTAGAACTGAAGCAATATCACTGTGTGCTTCACCAGGCAGCACTCTGTGCCAAAGTGATGAAGTTTGACCATGTGATGAAGGTCGTGACTTTGGTTGTCAACTTTATACGTGCTCGGGGATTGAAGCACGGGAAATTTCAAGAGTACCTGAAACAAATGGAGAGTGAGTACATGGCCATCCCGTATCACACTGAAGTTCGTCGGCTAAGCCGTGGGAATGTTCTGAGTCGCTTTGTCGCGCTGAAGGCCCACATCATCACTTTCTTGCAAGAGGAAGGGAAACACATACCAGAGCTGGAGGAAGAACAATGGTCGTGGGATCTGGCATTCCTCACCGATATTTTAAGCCATCTGAACACGCTTAACATAGCTCTCCTAGGAAAAGACCACCTCATTTCGGACATGGTGAGCGCGATCTTTGCGTTCCAAGGAAAGCTGCGCCTCTTCAAATTTCAGCTTGGGGGTGGAAGCGTATAGTTCACTTTCCAACCTGCCAGAAGCTCTTTCCCACCGGCGAAAATCGGAAGACGGTAGCTGCACTCTAAGAAAAAATGGAGGAAAAGGTAGCAACGGAGCGTCTTCCTCCCTCCTACTGGCGCGCCCCCAAGCTGACACGAGAAAAAGGGAGGAACGAAACGTTTTTCTCCTTCTCCATGCCGACGGGAGAAAGCTTTCGCCCTCCCAACTTATATTCTTTCGGTTTCGTTTTTCGACCACGTCGCGCACGTTGTTTAAGAAAAGTTGTTGAGTTGATTGAGCTTCAGCGGCAACGAAGGCCGCCGTTAATTCCGTCTTCTAGTCTAAACGTGCAGAACATTTCGGTTGCATTGATGTTTTTATCACTAATTTTATCAAACGAGCAAACGAAGCCGCTAAAAACAGCGAAGTTCCGGAGCAGTGCCAGCAGAGCTACGTACACTGGGTAAGATCGCCGTCTCCGGATCGCGCAACCCACGCCGGCCCACGCGGAACTATAGTCAACCTCCGGACACAGAGCGAGTTGCGCGGCCGGAACAACAATGGCGCCACCATAGATGTGTACAGCAGCGCTCGTGTTGTGGGAGGCGCTCATTACTAAAAACTAAACAAAACAATAATGAATCAAACTTCATTCAGCTCTAGTTATGACTGCATATTATTTCACTAAATACAAATTACGTAGTCTTTAAAATATGACATATTTTTTTTAACGTTCGTGTCGATATCACACTTACGAAATTTTGCCTTTTTCTATTTCTTGTGTTTCTAAAACGAAACTGCTGTCTGTGCGCATGCGCGCTTTCGCTCTGCGCGTTCTGAAACCGGTGGACCGTTGTGGAGGTGTCCGTGGGTCTGCTCGGTGCTTTCGCGCTTTCGCTCGTCTTCGGTGCGTCAAGCGTCGGCGCCTCGATCATCGCACTGCGCGAGCCTCGCACTTTCGGGCGAGTGGAAAGCTTTTCGTGTCTTTGAGCTACCTCATTCGTGCGGTTACGCAAAGTGGTGCCCAAGCAGCGTCGGGGACAAGAAGCACCGGTTCGTTCGGATCCCAACTGACGACGGTGAGTTTGAAAGTTTTCACCTCAATTGAAACGTTTCCTAAGCTGATCCTCCAGCCACAAATTGCACCATTTGAGGGTTTTGTACTCTTTTAGGTAATTGAATATATCGTTTCATTTTTTAAATTTACAAAATGTCAACGTGATTTCATTGCGATGCACAAATTTTGGCGAGCGTTCTTAGCACGGTTTTGTGGATGAAGACCGTCCTGCTAATATTTTGTGATCTGTAGACGTTTGGCGAAATATCACCTCTTCTACCTCTCGTCGATTTCGTGCACAACAGTGTAGATCCCCGTCGAATAAATTGTAGTCAGTATATACATATTCTTCTCCCAGTTTTATAATATTTCAGAGTTCATATCTTATAATATCTGCCCGTTTTTATTAATGTACCTCGTGTAGATTCTTTTACAGCCCTGCGACTAGTTTGCCACGTTTTATTTCTTTCACAAATGATTAGAAAGCTGGATAGTAAAATAATTTAACTTCGGAAGGCACTTTTAAAATCTCGAAAGATTTACGCCAAGAGTGGCAGAATGCGGACAGCAGAGCTTGATCGCGAGATGTGCTATCCGTCCTTCTATGTGTAATTCTGTCGAAAGTTTTTACACCTACCGACGCACTCCACTCAAAACAAGTAAAACTCACATTAGGCAGTTTTTTCTCGTTTGTAGCACATAAAATAGCAACATTTGCATTATGTGTTGTTGTTTTTTGTGTATCCATACAGATTCTCAAGGCATGAAAATCACTCCAACAAGCATCAGGGACAGGGAATCCCAATAAACAAAAGGTAGTGTCCGTGGTCATTTTTTTGTGAAGTGCACTTGATTGCTGGCTAACTTATCAAGCTGAATATGTAACCGTCAGCATGCTAGGTTCTGCCATAGTGATCTATGCAGTCTAATCTCCGGTCAACTGTAATGTAAAACGAGAAAGGATGGGGCAAAGAGGATGATAACAAAAACAAAATGATAGTAGGAACAGCCCTATGGAATGTTTCGTAGCCCTGTTTCTGTTCTGCAAGTGTATGTGTTGAGACGAGACAAACTAATGCGTTCTTACATCGTCCTGTGCAGATCCTGAGAAGATAGAGAACACACAGACAGCAAAAATGAGAAAGAACAATGAAGTGGCTGGTTCACCCCATGGGCATCATAGGATCTCAGTGGCCCCACCAAGAGAACCTGGTTCAACTCATGGTTCAACTTGACGGCACAAGTGACAGGTAGTGGAAGTTCATCAAGAGGCCAAGAGAAATGAGAAATACCCAACTGGTCTACAGACAGCAAGGTCTACATAGTATTAAGGAATATGTCCCTAAAAAGTTTGGTTCATGTGTGTTAGTGAGCAACAAACAAGTTTTCCCGAAAAACAATGCATTATGTTACCTTTTTATTTGCATGGACCAGTCAGAATGACACAAGCTTTCAACTGGGCATGAAATATTTCGGCTGTGCTTCTTGAGCCCTTGAGAGACAATGTTGTCCACTGCTTCAGCAGGTTGCTCCTTGCATGATATTTCTGGAGCAAAATCGTAGACTAGCAGAAGCCTCTGAGCATCCACTTTGTTCAGACAAGTTGTTAGCCTGCTGGTGGCCAAGAACCTTTCGGCAGCTTTTTGTTTTGTTTTTTGGGGGATGGGGGGGGGGTAGCGAGTGAGGGGTAAAATCGGCTGCTTCCAACCAGTGATACCAGGAACTTTGGCAGCTAGAATTCAAACTACTTAGAGAGTTTCACTCTTTGAGAACTCAAATTTTGCTGGACAATAGCTGACCCACTAAAGTTTGCATTATTGTCTTATTACACAGGTTGAACAATTGATATTTTATCATAATGTATGTTCGGTTGGTATTTGAGATTCCACAATCAATAGCCATTTAAACATATTTTTAGACATAGCACACCGATAGGGCAGTTTGCATACAATTCTCCGGCAGGGCTGCATATTTACTTCACACTGGGTTTGCTTCTATATAACACATATCAGAAATTATAGTTATTGTTGACGAAGGTAGAAAGTTGGGCAAGTTGGTGATTCATAATGATTAAATTGCGCAACGAGACGACGAACACAGAAGAGGACACAGCGCTTCTTACAACTGAACTTTCTTTCCACTGCAGCTCGGTATATATTACTGGCTGCAGTGGACGACACAAACAAGTTTGGAAATATATACAGATAAATATAAAACAATCATCATAAAAAAGAAAAACTTTAGACAAGTTCTTGGCCTTTGTATTATTATTTTTATGATGATTTTCACAATGTGTATCTATATCTTTCCAAACTGGTTTGTGTTGCCGGTAATATATACCGAGCTTCAGCGGAGATAAAGTTCAGTTGTAAGTAACGCTGTGTCTGTGTCTTCTTCTGTGTCCGTCGTCTTGTTGCGCTTTTTAATCATTATAATTATTGTGTTTTCATGCCACAGAAACAAAAATTTCGGTTTGCTATCACAATATTTTCTCTTTATTATGGACATCTTCAGTCCCCAAAACAATTCTCCACAATGTTAGTCATCCATAATCATGAATCAATGCCAAGATCACAAATAAGAAACACATTTTTGGCATCTGCAACTGTTAGGGAAAGAACTGCAAATTATTCAGGCTGGAGACCCCTGAAAATTTTAACCATTGTCTCATCTGAGTGGTGAAGCTCTGGGTAAATTCTGTAACCGAAGAGCTTTACTAGTCTGTTTTGTCGCACTAATATTTTTTAATTTGTTTTTCCCCTTTTTTGCGTTGATCTTTACAGAGACCACAATTAAAATATAAAAACATGTATATACCCATTTCGTTCCCAACTCCGTTTTTTTAATTTAACGTCAGACCCCGAAAATATGACCTATATAGTGGCGTGACCGAAACGATCGACCATGTTAGCGAGACATGACTGTATTGTGTTTTTCAATCGCGAAAACAGATATTCTCGGGCCGTAGTTGCATTCGAGTTTATGAAACCTCGTGAAAAAGCGCTATGTCGTGTTCGCGCTAACAGTGTCGCACATTTTATCTTCACTGTAGCACCGCTTGCTAACGTAGATACTGCGCGCATTATTAATTTTTTTCCGCATAGCAACGCTTGTTCAAAGTGACAGTGTAAATTGTTTTTCTTTGTCATGCAAATGACTGAATAAATGTATCAACGAGGACGAAAATTCCTGCATCTGTTTCGATTCCCTGGAAGACGCCGACGACAACTAACGGACTGTCAACTGCTGGACACAAGGTAGGCAAGCAGAGCTTACAATATTTGCCATAACAAGAGGCATGGCACGCGCGAACCGTAAATTTCCAACCAAAACCTACCGCGGTACCGGCGGTACCGCGGTACGGAGCAGCTGCAGGGCACGGCGGTAGGTCTGCGCCATGTTGGATTCTGAACGGCTTCGCCTTCACAAACGGCTAGGAAGCCACTGAAGCTAGCTCGACAGCGTCAAATGTCATAATTAAAACGTTAGCGTTCCATTTTATAAACATGATTAGTGTTTCTTATTTTAGTTTCGCAATCTATCAATAGAGCAATGGGTCGCTGATTCGTTGCAGTAATGAGCGCCTCCGACCACGGAAGCGCTGCTGAGCGCCCAGTTTACCCAGATATCGACTCCATTGGGTCTATGGCAGTAACCGGGCACTGCTATAGTATCGGAACCACGCGGATCTGTGTCGACGTTTTCGACGTTATGGAAATCGCAGGAACTACGTCCAAGACCGGCAGGTTTTGCTGCCGGCTGCCTGGGTGCCTTCCGTGCTGAGTTTGGTTCTGTTTTCCGATGCCGACTGCCAACCGGCAATCAACGTGGCTTCGTATTTCTGCGTGTCAGCAACATAGTAGCAACATCGTGATGGCAGTGTTGTGCGTTGTGAACAGAAGACTGGAATTATCGCCGATGTGACCGTGTGTTCGCGTATCAGTGGTGTAACAACAAGATGAGATGACGTAAACTCCGTAAACTGTCGGGCATTGATGCAGCTGGCCGAGCCGTGATCGGAGGGGGCATGGTGTCGCAGGTTGACATTCCGCTTCACATTAAAGAGTTTAAGACCACTTGAGGGATTAGGTGCAGTCGGTCGACGTGCGGATAGTCATGTTGGAACGCTGGTCTGAACAGTAAGCTTTTGTCGTACTGTGGCCAATGTGACTGTCGGTTGTCTTCTCCCCGAGAGCGATTGCGCTCTGTGGAAAGGACTGAAAAGTACGAAATTATGACGGAAAGCACTTATATATACAGTGTGGAATTTCAGCATTAAAAAAAATGATAGGTAAAATCGAAAAAAAGAGCTACCCTTTATTTTGCTGGTTAAATATACTACAGTTCCTGGAGAAACTGCCCTCCAAGTGGCGCGCTGGGACGAGCGCTAGAAGTTTTCGAGCTCGCCACGGTGTAGCTCCGTACATAACACCTGCCGCAAGTCGCGGCTTTGACTGCATTCAGGTCGATCGAAAAGCGATTTCTCTGCCCGTGAAGCATCACTTCCAGCTGAGTGAATATCCGCTCTACAGAGATTAATTCAAGACGGCAATTGAAGCCGTGCGCAAACAGCAGAAATAGGAAAACGAACTACAATAGAAATACCGGCTACGAAGTGCCGTGCGGGAAACAAACTCATGGCTTCGAGCCGCATTGAAGCGGCTGGATTAATTGGCTTTCAAATAATTACGGCATGATCGAGCGTTTACTTCTTAATAAGAGATTCATCCCCTGAGCTATTAGAAATATTCTCAGTGGTATTACATTGCTGAGAAAAGATCAACATGCTCGGAATCTTTTTTATTGCTTATGGAGTCACCGAAATGTTCCGTAAGTTCAAAACGACCATTATAAAAGACGGAAACGCAGAGCTCGGGTGTAGTGTTCGGGTTAGTGTGCCGTTGTGTTGACGTTTGTATGTGCAATGTGTGTGTATGTCCATGTATGTTCACTTGATGCTTGTAGTATGCGTAGTGTGTATATAGTAGAGGTGCCAAATGCGCAAAAGATAGCCTGAGGAAAATAAAGATTATTTTTTGTAGAACCTGAATTCGGCGGTACCTAGCGCAACCTAGTTTAGCTACTTGCATTTACTTTGCTTGACTCGGCCATCTGGTGGCAAGCGATTTAACCTTCTTTCACGCTACGCGGTAAACAACGGCTTTGAGTTTGTTCTTTTGAGAGCGGCTTTTGGTTTCGCGGATTGCTTTGCCATTCCTCCGTGATGTGCGGTTGGCGAAGGAATTGTGACTCGAGGAACAGCAAAGGTAAGACGTGAAGTGCGCGAAGTAACTGGGTATCGGTTGTCTCCGTTTAACATCGCAGTGCTGAGGACGAGAAGACTAAGTAGCTGCTTTGGAAACGCAAGTTTCTGTACCTGCGGGGGTAACCTGGCTTCGGAATTAAACACAGTTCGCGGAAAGCTCGTGTTACGCTTTTATTTGCTGCTCCTTTCGTCCCGTACAAGAGACGTAGCGTCCTCGTTAAGCCTTATTGAGCTCGATTTGCTCGATTCAGGGCCGCCATAATGAGATGCAGGCGACGGAGGAACTATTTGCTCCCCTGCTTCAGGGCCGAAGGTTGCTCCCTTTCTGAAGGAACATAGGTTACAAGACCATTCCTCCCCTGAGGGAGGACTATCCATACCCTTTTTCTAAGAGTGTGCGACGTACGCTCCACAGGTTGAGTACCTGCTCTCCGAGTTCCAGCAAAGATTCAAGGCATTCGAAAGTGAGAAGAGTAACTACGATTTGTTCCGCGATCCGTTTTCTGTCGCACCGGAAGACACAGGTCCGACGCTGCAGCTAGAACTCATTGACCTCCAGTGCTCGCCAGAACTGAAGAGTATGCGTCGTGATTCTCAGCTGCTTGACTTCTACAGAGGCCTTGACAGGAGCAAGTACGGAAACCTTGTGGACCACGCATTGAAGCTTGCATCACTTTTTGGGAGCACGTATGTCTGTGAGCAGACGTTCTCACTGATGACCCTCAACAAGAACCGTCCTCGATCTTCTATGACGGACATGACACTGCGAGATGTGCTGAAGACGGCCACCAGTGCGATAATGCCAGATATTGAAAACCTGTCTGCAGCAAAAAGGTGTAACGTGTCACACTATGTGCGGCCCGCGTAGTTTCCAATAAACAATTTTTGGCCCGCGTCAATTTTGAGTGGTGCACCCCTGATGTAGGCGATGTTATGGCGTGCAGTCCCTGAATTCTCGCATTATACCCCGGCCACATTACAAAATGAATGTAATTTCAATCGAATGACATTATGTGGTCGACAAATCAGCTTGCGACGCTCGTTCAATTACTCAAGACCGCGAGCTGATTAAATCCCGTATCATTTAATGAAAATATATTAACTTTTCCGTGTGGCACGCGTACTAAACTTACTATTTACAGTCAACTAATTTACTTCTCGCTATGGGCTCGAGCTGCCTAAGAACAAAATATAACCTATTTTGTATACAATAATACTATTACCTTAATGTAGTCAATATTCTAGTATAAACGCGGTAAAGGCAATAAAATAACATTAGTATAAATAAACACATAGGCACAAACAACGCACTTTCAATAATTACACAAACTTGTTAATTACCTTCTAGTCAAAACTAGAATATTACCACGCATATTTACAAATTTTGACGTAATAGCTCACGGATAACGACGAAAAACAATATTCCATTCTATCACGGAAAAAAAAATCGACTGCAGCACTTGCGTCTTACATGACCAAGAAAGCCCGTAAATAAGTTTTTTCTCACCTGTCGATCGTATCCATACGTCCCACAATATTTATCACCAAAGCATTCGAACACGAACCTCAAGAAGTCTCTCTCTGTCGAGAAAGGGGTCATTGTCCAGAGTCATCGTTGACTAGTTGCTAAACACGTCACTCAAACCGTAGCAGGACTTGTTCCGCGAATCAACGTAAATGCCGCAGTATCAAGCGAACACAAAAAATAAACTACCCCAGACTGCGGTGACGACAGAAAAACGGCGGAAGAAGGAAACAAGTCTCAAAAGAACCCACGAGAGCACCGGCAGCAGGACGAAAGGCTTAAGGTTGTCGACCCATCTCTTGCTCGTGCGCGCTCCCTGCGGCGATGGCTGGATTTTTTCGGTTCCCTTTCCTTCTGAAATGTCTCAGCGTTCCTTTACAGACAGTCAGCAGCTCACACAGAACGTAAATTTACCAGAATCGGAGCCCGTATGAGCGAAGATGTCGTATCGGAGCCGGTTCCAATCCCCGGACACGGAGCGAGTTGCGCGGCCGGAACACGGATGGCGCCACCATCGAGGTGTAGAGCAGCGCTCGCGTGGTCGGAGGCACTCATTACCAAAAACTAAACAAAACAATAATGAATCAAACTTCATTTAGTTTTAGTTATATATAGCTGCATATTATTTCACTAAATACAAATTACGTATTCCTAAAAATATAACATGCATTTTTTTAAAGTTTGTGTCAGGATCCCGCTCTCTAAATTTTGTCTTTTCTGTTTTTAGCGCTTCTAAAACGAAACCGCCTCCTGCGCGCATGCGCGCTTGCGCTCTGCGCGCTCAGAAACTGGTGGACCGTTGTGGAGGCGTCCGTAAGTCTGCTCGGTACTTTCGCTCGTCTTCGGTGCGTCAAACGTCGGCACCTCCATCATCGCACCGCGCGAGCCTCGCACTTTCGGGCGAGAGGGGGCTTTCGTGTTTTTGAACTACCCCATTCGTGCGGTTACGCAAAGAGGGGCCCAAGCAGCGTCGGGGACATGAAGAACCCATTCGTTCGGATCCCAACTGACGGCGGTGAGTTTGAAAGCTTTTACCCCAATTGAAACTTTTCCTAAGCTGATCTTCCAGCCACAAATAGCACCGTTTGAGGGTTTTGTACTGTTTTAGGTAATTGAATATATCGTTTCATTTTTGAAATTTACAAAATGCCACCGTGATTTCATTGGAATGCGCACATTTCGGCGAACGTTTTTAGCATAAGGTTTTGTGGATAAAGACCGTCCTGCAAATATTTTATGATCTGTAGACTTGTGGCAAAATCTCACCTCCTCTGCCTCTCGTCGATTTCGTGCACAACAGTGTAGATCCCCGTCGAGTAAATTGTAGTCTATATATAAATATTCTTTTGCCAGTTTCATAATATTTCACAGAGTTCATATCTAACAGTATCTGCCTGGTTTTATTAATGTATCTCGTGTAGTTGCTTTGACAGCCCTGCGACTAGTGTGCCAAGTTTTATTTCTTTCAGAAATTAATAGAAAGCTGAATAGTAAAATAATTTAACTTCGAAAAACACTATTAAAATCTCGAAAGATTTACGCAAAGAGGTACAGAATGCAGGTAGCAAAGCTTGATCGCAAGATATGCTATCCATCCTTCTATGTGTAATTCTTTCGCAAGATGTTACACCTACTGACGCACTCCCCTCAAAACAATTAAAACTCACGTTAGGCATTTTTTTCTCGTTTGTTGCACATAAAATAGCAACATTTGCATTATGTGTTTTTTTTTGTGTGTCCATACAGGTTCTCAAGGCATGAAAATCACTCCAACAAGCATCAGGGACAGGGAGCTGCAATAAACAAAATGTAGTGTCCGTGGTCATTTTTTGTGAAGTGCGCTTGATTGCTGGCCGACCTATCAAGCTGAATATGTTACCATCAGCATGCTAGGTTCTGCCATAGTGATCTATGCAGTCTAATCTATGGTCAGCTGTAATGTAAGAATAGAATGAATGGGACAAAGAGGATGATAACAAAAACAAAAGGATAGTAGGAACAGCCCTGTGGAATGTTTCGTAGCCCTGTTTCTCTTCTGCAAGTGTGACGTGTTGAGACGAGACAAACTAATGCGTTCTTACATTGTCCAGTGCAGATCCTGAGAAGATAGAGAACACACAGACAGCAAAATGAGAAAGAACAATGAAGTGGCTGGTTCACCCCATAGGCGTCATACGATCTCAGTGGCCACACCAAGAGAGCCTGGTTCAACTTATGGTTCAACCTGACGGCGCAAGTGACAGGTATCGGAAGTTCATCAAGAGGCCAAGAGAAATGAGAAATACCCAACTATTCTACAGACAGCAAAATATGTCTCTAAAAGTATTGGTTCAGGTTGTGGTCAGGTTGCCTTGCTGCATGCCCATCCGCGAGGAACAACACGAAGCCGGGGTTTCCAAAACGAGAAACTACATTTAATAATGTGACATCAAAGGGTTGTTAGTAATAAAGTATAATAATGCCGGGGATTAGCCCTACGCGCCTCTGTGCCGTCCGTCCGTCTCCCTTTTCCGTGGGCGTGTCCCCCTCTTTTATACACTTGCGCGCCTGTCCTTTGTGCGCTGTTCGCGCGCCCCAGACGTTCTTTTCTCTGTGTGGTCAGCAGCGGCCTCTGGTGGTGGTGGCCGACCCTCGCTCCCGCACTTCCCCCCCCCCCCCGCCCCCTTAAAGGGATCGTCCGGTCTAAACCGGAAGTACTTAAGTTTTGGCGCTCGCTAGGTCTAGGGAGACTTAATACAGACCAACGTCATTTTTATTTTGATATATGAAGTCCGGATATTAATTAAACTAGTCATGAGCGTGTGTACGAAACTTCACCCCGAATATCACCAGCGTCAATGGCTGACATCCTGCCGTTACGCATGACGTAGCATCAAGGATGGGAACGTCGTTTTTGCTGGCAGCTGTGAACGTCGACGTTTCATTATAAGGTTTAATCAGTAATTTGTATTTTCTTTCTATTTGTGTTCTATTTTAGGCTGTCCTATGTTCAAATACGTTTCTTTTCATGGCAAAAGCTCGCGACTTTATCGGGATATGACGCGAAAATGACCGCGAGCTTCGAGCAACTGATTGTGAGTTCCTCGGATTGAATTACCACACCCTTTTGAAGACGATTGCTGTTGCTGTCCACATATTTTTCAGCATCTGTAACCGAGCAATGCATAAATAGTAAAGGTAATCTGCAATTTCAAGCTAATATATGCCTGGCAGGCTCAACGCTGCGTCAGGTATCAGTGGTCTATTGTACGACGATTCCCTGACTGCGAGTGCGACTGTGCCTTCGCCTCAGGATGTACGCGTATAAACATTTTATTTTTCTTCGTGTTCGTGACTGAAACGGAGTTTGCCAACCAGTGATGGCCAGGTAGAGCTCGTCCTTCCAGGGTGGATGTCAATCGCGCGGCACTTGTGTGGTGTCAAACATCACCAGCCCATCCAATGCACCCAGTGTTTTTTTTAGTTTTTTTTACGGGGACGGCATTAATGAGCTTTAAATTGTAGATGGTACATTCGTTGTGTTTTGGTTTTAGAGATGTACCCATTAATAGTTTGCTTTTTAAGGACCGAAATCTTCCAAACGTTGGAATTCGTACTGCACCTCCTCTCTGATATCCCTAAATTTTCCGCAGACGAGCAGACCTTTACGACTGGAGACCTTTTATGGCGTTCTCAGTCGCTTCGCTTCCAACTCTGTCGGCTATTGCAACGAAGGACTGTGGGCAGGGTGGTCGTTCTGCTATGCAGGAAATCAAGACTGTAAATTCATTGTGCACTGGTGCCTGTCCCAAAACATACTATTGTAAAATACTGATTCACATGTCCCTGCTACTTTTGAAGCTTGATGTATCATTCTACCTTGTACTCCTTTATTTTTGCTCTGGAAAAAGCACCCATTTACCAGCTTTTAAAGATGATCTCCAAGTTCTGGATGGTTGCTTCATTGCAATTTTATGATACGTGCATTGCAGCATTGCATTTTATCTCCAATATTGTAGAAAGATTCGTCCTGCAGAGGATGGTCAAAGACGCAGCCGAAGTCATCATGATTTTCCCAGTTGCAACTTGTAGTCGAAAGAGGAAGCAGACAGCCTGCTCACTTCCGCACCAGTGTCAGCAAAAAATTGAAGACATGCAAGTGTGTCGCAGGCACAGAACAGGCGGCTGTCGGGCTGCCGGGGGCACTTTCTACCATCATTGTTGAGCCTCCACATTTATCATTTATAAACAAGGGAGGGTGTTACATATGGCTTCGCCCCCCACTCTGCAATGGAACCACACTTCCACTGGTCACTGGAGTTGGAAGTGTGGCGAGAGGAGAAGGGAACACGATAGGTACTATATATTGTCTCAATCTGGCTGATCGGTCTTGGGAAGGTTGCAAGGTGGCGATGGATTTTCTACTCCATTGTTTCACTTGCCACCACCCATCTGTGCGAGGCATTTGTGACTGCATGAACAGTGGGCACGGGACATTCGGCAGTTTGGTCTGCTAGCACCACAAGGTGATTCACAGCATGTGCTCCGCAGCAGGAAGAATCATTCTCGGCCCTTCTAAAAGCTCTTGCCAAAAAAGCTCGCACTGAAATGTATCATGACCATTGGGAGTTCTGCAAGCCCAGCAGCTGACACATTTGTTGAAGGAGCTGCAGGGGTCGGTAGACCCAAGGTCTTGTTCAGTCATTACCTGTCGGATTTGCGAGTGTCCCAGTTGTGAGTCAGGAGGACAAGACTGACCTGGAATTAACTTGCAGTCCTGGTACTGCTTTACTTTACACCGCTGCTGCGGAAGGGGTGCACCACTCGGAACAAACTATTTCGGGTCTTATGCCTTCACCGAGAGTGGGAAGTTCATGCACGAATGATGGAACAGTACACACCATCAGCAATGGAAACAGACAATAACAGGTATGTAATTAGGACAAAGTACAGTTGACTTGTGGGAATATTGGTATGTTACTCGAAACTAAAGTTGTAGGCAAGTTTTCAATTTTCTCGGTGCAAAAAATGTGGTAAAAAATGTGGTTGTAGCTTTAATACTTTCTGTAATAATGCTATTTCCTTCTAGAACTTTATCGACCGATGAAGATGTTCGACAAGCTATCTGCACCAAAAAAAGGTACTGAAACAATTCAACGACTTGTCTATTCCCACGAAGACAGTTGATAAGAGGGTGACGGAAACACTTCTCGTATTTTCCTCAGAACGCAACCCGGCAAGCGGTGGCGATTTGATTTTCCGCAGTGGCCCCACACCCAGCTCACAAAGACCCGGTATGCTGTGTGTCTAAGCTTTCTAGAAGGAAATATAATTATTACAGAAAGTAAATACGGCCTGCAGGCTATAATCTCTCGCATGGCAAAAACTCGCTGTTGGAAATTCCTGGTCCAAGCATTGCCTTTAACAATATATTTACTCCACACTAGAAGAGGTGGCATTGAGGACACCTGAATTCCATATGAAGTTGCTAACCTGTCAGTTGCTATACGAACAAACATTATCACAGTATAAAACACCACAAAATCAGAAAAAATGTGCAGATGCAAATAATGGTGCACATAACTCTTTTACTCAAACACTATATATGAAATTTTCCTACATGGACTTCAAGAAAATACAATATTTGTCTCAAACTGTGTGGTGTAACCAGCATGTGGAGCAGATGCTAAACGGGGAGGATGATCCAAAAGCCATGGGAACAGTCTGATATTACAAAAATAAAAATATCACATTCCAGAAGCTTTTTAAGAACAAAACAAGTAACTTTACTTTCTTGTAGCTTTATCCATGAATTGCCATTTATGGAGAAAAACATCACAAAACTACAATTAAGTTAAACTAAAGAGGTTTTGACGTAACTTTTTTATGACCTTGATATGATCTATGTGCTTCTACAATGCAAAAAATTATTTCCCCAAGTGCCGAACTTCTATATAAAAGAATGTTCAAAGTCCATCCAGAGGGCATTTTTTATGCTCAACTAAGGTGTTGCTTACTTGGGGCAAGAAAGGATTATCGGAGTGTCCGGACACCCGCTTGGTCCTAGCCAAAACCCCGCAACCTGTCTCGTAAGGCGACTCTTAGAGGAGCTTGAGCGCGTACGCGATGCGACCTTGAAGAGTTGCCTTCCGCGGTTGGTTGGTGGTTTTCCAGCTAGTACCAGGCCGGTGTAGCGGCACTCGGATAGTCCTCTTTTGCCCCACTTAAAGGGATACTTCAACGAAACTTGAAATATACCTGTCGTTTTCAAAAATAGGTTGAATATGATCCGCAATATCCGTAAGTGACAATCACAAGTTTGTATTTTGAGCCTGGTGGCTCTACTTTTCGTTATAAACGACCCACTCTGGCAAGCGCTCGGAGAACAGCCAGCAGAGAACACTTGACATCCAAAGCAATCGTGACGTAGTTCGTCTCGGGACGAGCAAAGCTATGGCGAGGCTAACGTCGAGAGGATGGCCTAGCCGTTCCAACCAACGAAGCACCTGCTTTTGTACGAATTTTGAGTGAAGGGTTATTCTTCTATAGATCTTGTAGAGGGACAATATAGTTACTTGTGGGCAGACTTGTACCGTACGCATTACAAGTAATCAAATTACTTGTAATCGATTACTTTTTCGAGTAATTTTGTAATCAGTTGATTACTTTTATTAGGCAGTAATCACAAGAGTAATTTGATTACTTTTTAAAGTAATAAAAATTACTTGTAACCGTTACTATTTTTCCACGAAACCCCCCCCCCCCCCCACACACACACACCTTTTTTTTTTCTGAAATGCCAAAAATAAAATTTTCTTATTTTTTCGAACGGAAAAAAGAAAGATTTTTGCGGAGTGTAGGAAACGAGGTCAATCACTTTGCATGTACAGTTTCTGTGGAATGTCCGTTTTTTCTTTTTTTCGAGCTGGGACTGGGAGTGGGAAGCTCCAGGGAAGCCTTACTGCGTGACAAAGGCCATTCAGGGCGAAGTTTGAGGGAGCAGAATGTAGCTTTGTAAGTCCTTCGTTCAAACTTGCCCCTTCACGCAGACACACACAGAAAAAAATTAAGCTTACGATACCTACTCGCAGTCCGTAGAAGAACCAGAACCGAAGAATGTATCAAGCGGATGCAAAATATAACAAAGCCAGTTCAAGGTTTCGGGTTGAGAAATGGTCGGGGCGATCTCTTCCGCTAATGGATACTACACATGATCCGTTTCAAATCCTGGAGCTGCTGCTCTTTTGTATAACATGCGAGTTCATCCAGGTGTGAAAAATAAAATGAGCGACGCAAACTTTGAGCGACCACCCTTGCTGAAGCTTAACAAGATCTAGAACCCCCTCCGCTCCCCCCTCCACTCCCCCCCCCCAACTGGCTAACGCCCAAATCATTAAACTTCTTCAAACGAATTCTATGCTTGTGTCTGCATTGTGAAGGTGCGACAACCACGAAGAGGGAACCCGTTTTTTTCTTCTTCAATACTCGTGAAGATGTGAAATATAGGTTGGAAGTAGTTCATTGTTATGAGCGCTAAAGTGGTAAGTTTTCACACAATGAAGTAATCGGAAAAGTAACGGTTACTTTTTAAAGTAATGTCCAATTACTTTTACTTTCGAGTAATCAAGTAATCTAATCGAATACATTTTAGCCAAGAGTAATAGTAATTGTAATCGATTACTTTTTTTAGTAACGCGTACAAGACTGCTTGTGGGTCACACAAAAGGAATTCTCGAGAAGAGACGAGTTCCTCCTTCCCCTCTTCTCTCGTTGTGGCCGGAGGCGAGACAGTTACCGTCACTACCTCTCAAGGTTCCTAGACGGGTATTACAAACGAGGCGTTAGCGACATCCACCAGGTGCTCTTTCCTAATCCTTTAATTCGTTTTAAAAGTCCTTTTCGTGGATGTTTTAACAAGATATTGGTGTGTTCGATGTGATACTGCTCCTTTCAACACATACACGAAAAAATAAGCGCCGAAATTTCGTTGTAGTATCCCCCTTTAAGTCGCACCTTAGTTGAGCGTAAAAAACGTCCTCCAGATGGGCTTTGAGCATGCTTCTTTAATTGAACTTGGGCACTCAGAAAAATAATTTATCCATTTCTAGAATTCTTGAAGCACGTAGGTCATATCAAGGGCATAAGACGAAGTAAAAACCTCTTTAGTACCCCTTTAAAGTAAAGTTTTCACTTACAGTCTGCGATTACAAAAACATTTTCACACAACAGTACAAGACATCAATCAAAGCTCAGCAAAAAATTGCCAGAATAAAAATAATACTACAAACTATGGCAAAACCAAAACTACAACACTGAATCGAACTGACACATCACAATACGGAAAGCCCAGTAGACTGGCGTAACTGTCGTGAAGAAAAACCAACAAGAAACCTTTTCATGCAGCAATAACAAACAGCTGATAAAAAGTTTCACAAGTCAATAGTACTGACACATGAAAGTTGAACAGCCTCAATGAGCTTCTTGACATGGCCTGAAACAAAAAAATAATCAAAGGCACGTTGCTGTATCTTGCAAATGAAGTGGCGGTGATAACCGTGGTGTTTTGCGACACAACATATATTCGCACCGTGCAAAGACAACTCTTAGCAACGAGTTTGAAACATGGACCACTTTTTGTTTGAATTGTCTATGAATTCACTAGAGTCTATAGTTTCACATAATCATCACGCTCCACAACTCTAATGTCCACCAAAGTTCAACCTGATAGGCTGGTTCGTTGGATACAGGCCTATCTATCAAACCGCTCTCAATTCGTTGACTGTGATGGCTCTAAATTTGATGATCTACAGGTTTTGTCTGGTGTACCACAGGGTGCTTGCACCGCTGCTTTTTTAATTTATATTAACAACATTTCCAAAAATATTGATGAACATGTTAGTGTAAAATTGTTCGCGGATGACTGCGTAATGTATACTCTTGTCAAAAATTCTTCCTGTCAGACTACAATGAATGAAAACCTTCATAAACTTGCGGACTAAGCGACGTTCAGAAAATGAAAATTAACTTCTTTAAGACCATCTCAATGACACTGACTACAAAAAAGCCCCTTTCCTACATTTACTATATTGCCAATCAGTGCATTCAAAAGTTTCCTCTATGAAATACTTAGATCTAACCATTAAAAACAACCTCAAATGGGACCAGCACATCAACAACATATGTGCCAAAGCGTTCCGAAAGCTATGCTTTCTTCTAAGAAAACTCAAAGGGTGTCACTCGGCTGTGAAACTTGTAGCTTATCATTCTCTAGTTCGCCCAGTTCTATTTTTGTGTTTTGTAAAAGACATTGCGGAGGTGGAGCAGATCCAACGTCTTGCTGCAAGATTCATCCTATCAGACTACCGCACTTTATCATCAGTAACTAACTTGTTAAAGCAGCTTGAGCTGAACCGCTCCACGTTCACCGACAAATCTCTAGGCTGAAGTTTCCTTACTTACTTTACAACAATTCATCTGGTCTATCAACTGACGCTTATCTTCCCCCTGTGCCACAAAGATCAGTTCGACTAAATCACTCCAAAGTCATATGCGCATACTATGCCAGAACTAACCTTTTATGTAATTTTTTCCTAACACAATTTAACAATGGAACTGCTTGCTGTCATTGCTTGTGGAATGTACTGATGTCAGCCAATTCGAACATCTAATGACTAAACTCCTTTTGTAACACTCCCTTGCTTGGGCAGCGCCGCTGCCTGCAGTATATGTAAATAAATAAATAAAAAACACTATTTTGAGAGTTTTGTGAAGGTGCAACATTACATATACACACATATCACAACCGTATATGTGCAGTAAAGTTTGCAAAGCCCACACATTCATCACTGTTCTTAATACTTGTCAGTCTTCTGAAAGCATCCAAGCTGCCCACACCTTCTCTTCTTGTGTTTACATAGCCCGTTGAACCCTACATATTGTCACCCACTCCCTTCTGCTGACATCTGCCCACTGTATGTCAGCAGGTTGCTCCTGGTCTACCAACTAGGGCATTCCAGTAGGAAGAATGTATTCATCACTAGTGAGGCATGAGCTCTTGATGCTTGTGTGTGCTCTCAATCATCACCTAAAGCTGATTAAACACTCTGAATCAAATCCAGGACGTATGGAGTTGTCGGGACTCGGAAAGCTTGCTGAAAACCCGGGGCTGTTTGTAATGACGTCTCAGAACTTCCTCCATTAAATTCCACACTGCCCCAACTTATCAACTACTCGCACTGATCTGTGGTTTTTTTGGATGGTTTCTGATTTCCAGTACTTTGCTGCCATTGGCATCTTATGCTGTTTTCTTTTACTGGGATCATGGTCCACTCTGTTACCCCTTTTGAGCAACGCTGGGCATTTTGCATTGTAGTTCTATTGCCATAATCTGGGTCCTACTAAAAGTAAAGTCGGTGCAATGGACTTGCATACATTTCTCAGTAAGCAACTTTCTTCTAAGTCTGCAGACTGCGCAATAAAATAATGTCATTTTTGTATGAAGATGAACTGTGCATAAAAACTTGTTTTGGCCAACATCAACGTTTGCTTGACAGACAGTCAACATGTTCCAGTGTTGCTGAAGTTAAGATGTACAATGGCAGTGGTATGCAGCCTAGCAAAACATAGTTTCTTGACCTGTGACAAATAACCCTTGGAAAAAAACATTAACCCTTGGGAAAAAAACATAAGAGAAGTAAATAAAGGGAGGGCTCTTGCTCTAAGACAGCAATGTAAAGATGGAGCAACATCGAGAGTTCGGTTAGTTGGTATTTGTTGATCATGATGTAAAAAGAAGTGAAAAAAAACACAGACGAAGCAGACAAGCTCATTTTTTGCGCTGTTTTTACATTATGATCAAACGATGAAGCCAACTGACAAAGCACACATTACTCAAGTTGTTTCCTTCGGTAACGTGAACAATGTGCAGCAACAGCACTCTCGAGGTCTGGTTTCTTTGCTTGGGAGCTGCTCAGTGGCGCCAGTTTCTGCCTGGAAAGCGATGCGTTTGCTGCCTTGAAGGTCGGATACTTTTCAATGCGCTCAAAAACGCCAGCAAGGAGTTTCGTGATGTGCCCTGGGAGATGTTGTATGATAACAATATGTCATTTCTGTATCACAATGTTCATGAGAGAATTTTTAGACAATTACTATTGGCCCCTTGACGTTCCCGGCCTGTAGGAACTGCCAAACTGGACCTCTTCAGTCAAGACATGACAAAACACCCCTATTTTGACTATACTCCGTTCACCATAAGTAGAGCGCGGCCGATGCTGCATGCCATCCCAGCCAATGCCGCGCTGCAATCACGTGTCATGAATATGTGCTCCGCGCGCCGCCGCACAGAAAAGGCAGGTCACGTGATACGGTCTCGGCACCAGATTGGCTGCGCCTGCTCGCAGCATCCGCCGCGCTTGGACTTGTGCTGAAACTGAGTATAGCCACAAACACACTGAAATCTGCCTTTTCTTGTGTTTAAACAATCCAGGAACCTTAGAACCGTCAAACACAAAGATTTTGTCTGTGACGTAGCGAAGGAAGGTCCCGAAAGTTTGCTGCTAAGATTCATCCTCTCCCAAACATGGAGATACACTCATCTTCGTAATATTCCAACGAGCAGGGATGAACAATCCCTTTCGGTTCCTAGGAGCAGAGCTACCCCTTTCCCCCGGACACAGCCATTTGCGACGTCTCCAGGCAAAATGTTTCTTTTTACGCAAAAATGCAAGCAACGACTATGCAAAACGTTGCCAAATTTGACACAGCTTTCCCGTTCCCTGCTGAACCGAGATGGCCGTTGATCTGTGGGGCAAGCAGCATTAAGACGATAATTACGGCCACCGCGAAAAAATAATAGGCTGTCTTGAGTAAACATCACGGACTTGGCGAGACACATGCAGGGCCGAAAAACCCGTAGTGTTATCAAAAATGCCAACCAATTAGCGCATTCCACATGCGCTCCAACGAATTCTGCTTCAAGTTTGTGTTGCATGCTTCTCGCTCGAATATGAGTAGCGAGTAAGCTCTAATGATTAATATCTCGCCCGGCGCAACGTCATCGTTGTGCATATCCAATCAAGGCCCTCCGCAAAATTTGTTCAAACAGAAAGAAAAAAAAAGCATTTAAATTGAGAGAGAACAGATACTCACACTTCTTTGTTTGTCCTCCGTCCTTTTAAGTGTTTTATTCTTTCTGTTTGAACTGTAGTTTGTCCAACGCGCTCTGCTACATGTTACTTTCGCAAACTTTGCTTTGCGCTTGATGCTCCTAAAGGTCCAGTATTGAAAGAAAGGTTTTTGATCACAAAGTAGACTTTCGTTTTGTTAAGCAATCTCCAAATTACATAAATTATGTCTGTATGTATGCACCTTAGTGCTTATAAATCCTTTGTTCATATGGAGTTTATGGATATCACATACCAAACTGTGTGTCTTCCTTGACGGGAACAATCGTCCACTGCTTCCTTCCTCTGGAAACTTTCAGAGCATACTTGTCGTCTCCGTTGTCCGCCTGGCGAATCTTCCTGTCTGCGTTGCTGTTGAAGTGCAGCGCTGCGACGTACGTCCTGAAAGAGACAAGAATGCATGATAAATTAGCTGTCCTCATGCTTTGGCTAATGTAACACCCACCTTGCCAGCAGTCCTTCGTAACAGTAGCCGACAGACTTGGAAGCGAAGTGGACGAGAACTCCATGGAAAGCCTCCAGCGCAAAGGTTTGCTCGTCCGAGGAGAATTTCGGGATGTCCCGGAAAAGGTGACTCAAGAGCACAACCGACTCCAATTTCTTGAAGGTTTCGGTCCCTAAAAAAATTAGTGAATGTGTACCAGTTCTTTAAAACATGCAGTTCAAGAACTCACCCTCCTCGATCAAGAGCCGATCAGTGAGAATCCCGTGTAAACACGCTGGGTAAAGTGGGTTGACGAGACGGTGGACGTCGGAGATATGTCGCGTGATGGACGTCCACTTCGCTAGGATGAGGTTTCCCTGGCCGTTACTGGTGCGAGCACGCCAGTACAGATGCCTTGTAATGGTTTCCAACCATTGCTCCAAGGACTTGTGGCGTGGTGACTTGGCCAGTGCCACAATCTTCTTTTTGATGTCTGCAAATATAGGCGTTTGTACTTTCAATGCAAGCCTAATTCAGGCACTCATAGGAGAACCATGCGAATACTTCAACCTTCATTGTAAGCTAAGCACACCAATACATTATTGGTTCGTTAGCTGCCATTTTCAGAGTATGTGAGAGATGAGGTCTGTAATGATGCTGTATCATGTCCAAAGGTGTTGAATAAATAACAGCTTCGTATATTAGTGGCACAAACCAACAACAACAAATTGAAAAATTAAAATCACTTCATTCAGCAATGGGGGGGGGGGGCTTAAAAGTCAAACCAATGAGAAATGGTAAAGGCCTCAGCAACGAGCGAGAATTTCTACCTTGAGGGAATAAAATGAGGGAAAACCAGTGTCTCTCCGATTCCGATACCCCAGCCATTATTTTAGTCCGCAATAAGGCACCAGTAGCCAGGTAGTCGGCTTCAAACTCCCAGGCAAAGCTCCCGCCTTGCCCCCCCCCTCCCCCCACCCCCGCCCCCCGTTCAATGTTTTAGTGATCATTTACAATATGTTCCCTTACCGTAAAATATCGGGCAAACGCCCACTCAAAATTTAGACATAATCGTGAAAAAATGGGGGATGGGCGCTTGTCCGGTCATAAATTTTACATATCAATTTACTGAGCATATTGTATCAGCTCTTACAAATTTCAGAATGGGCGCTTAACGTGGGATGGGCGGATGCGCGGTATACTAAAATAGTTGACTCTCTCCTACGGACGGTGCAGGTGGCCGCAGCAAAGTCCCCTGCAGAGTTAATTAGTACACACGTCCTGTCATGTGATTTTGCGAACGCATTATGTTATTCTGCCCGAGCATAGAAATTGATTACACACTTGTTGCTTGGATGCTCCACTTCTTCTCGGATTCCGTTTCCTTTCACTTGGATGTACCGTTGCCCCAAAACTCGTGGGCGGATATGCGGCTGGCGGTTATACTTCGTGCAGTCTGTTCCATGCGTCAATTTTAGCTTCTTTCGGGGAGTTGTTAGTAGCAGCACGAAGAAGCTCCCCTCCTTCGTGGAAACCACTCGCCCCTTCTTGTCACATTTGTTGAACGACATCGTTGCAGGACAAGGCACTCTAGTATGACTGAAGAAAGAGGAAGGGTGAAGAAGATGTTCGTTCTAGGCGGTGACAGCGATGTAGATAGGCGGTGAGACCAGTTGAGACGACGAAGAACGGTCGGGACGGTGAGACGCAAAGGCCACTACCCGACACGGAGAAGCCGAGAAGCGGCCGCCACCGTTGCCAGACAGGAAAACGCTTGTAGCTGTTTGTCCGAAAACCGGCTGCAACGCATAAAACATGCGCGCTGAGAAGCAAAATCTTGCAGACTCCCAATTCAATGTTAATAAAATGTGTCGTTTTAAATAAGATTAACCAATATGTTCATAATTCACATAACAATAATGTTTTAACCTAACTTTTTACTACAACCTCGTAACCAGGGCCAGCTTGCTAGAATCAGCGTCTCAGCTGAGACTGGGTGAAAGAAAGCACTGCCAAAGCCAGCGCACGAGCTGAGCGGGACTCAAGTTGCGTCTCAAGACGCTCGAGCGCCCCAGCCTTTGCAGTGCTTTCTTTCACTCAGTCTCAGCTGAGACGCTGTTCTAGCAAGCCGGCCCAGATGCCTGTCACGTCTCCTCGAGTTTCCTCGAATTTGGTGCCTTGAACGCGTCTCCCACTGGTGTCTTTACTACGCACAACTGTACAACTTAGTACATACTTAGTAATCTCAAACTGTACATACTTATAGTCAGTGACAGGTCAAGAACGAAGTGGAAGCTCCTCCCACCCCTTTCCACTTTAGTAGCGCGAACGCTGGAGGGGAGGCAACCTCCTCTCCACCGTTCGCTCCGCTGAAGTGGAAAGGGGTGGGAGAAGCTTCCACTTCGTTCTTGACCTGTCACTGACTATAGTAATGTTTTACGGAGCCGTGGTTATGCGCCAGTCTCATGTTTTCAACTTTTATAATGTTACGTAATTGGAAAATGGACAAACAAACTCGAACAAGTACCTAGTCCTTGCTTTTGCTACGCGATTGCTATGAAGATATAAACTATTAAATAGAACATCTGGGCCAGTGTAGAGCAGTAGCCCGAGCAAAGGAATGCATTTCTCAACAAAACCTAATACTAAACATTGTTCAAGGTGTTTTGCATTGAATATATCTTACCTTTGTTTCTTTTCGCTATGAACCGAGTCTCCCTGCTGTAAATGTTGCTGTGAAGATTCTTTCACGTATCATAAGATAAGTTTCTTTCAATCTCATAAGTTACAGTACTTCTGTGGTGTGAAATTTTAATGTTGGCTGTTGGGGCGCAGAAATTAGGGTTTGAAACCAGGGTGGTCCAATTTGTTGAGCCTTTGGGGACATTGCTTCTATTGTTTTGTGACATAAAACCAGAGTATTTCATTTTAATATCAGATGCATTCCCGGCCAAGCAGAAAATGACGTTGATTATGCGGATTCTTATGTGAGTGCACTCAAGCCACATAGTCTCAATTGTTAATGGTTGTAAGGTTCACTTTTATAACAACCATACAGCGGAAGGTAGTGTAGGAAGCCTACCTGGACTTCAAGGGTGTTGATGAGAGGTTGCCTCAAGATTTGAGAAATACATTAAAAACAGCTAGTCAGTCAGTGACATTTTCATGCTGTATGAATAACAGGCTAGCCGCGAAGTTTTCCAATTATGCCGTGTTTTTGTGTGTTAATATTTTTGTTTACAACCTAGTCAATAAATGAGCAGCTCGACAGGAACTTTACTGCAATTCCAGAGTATTTGGAGGCAAACTACTGATATACTGTTATTGTGCAGGGCTCTTGCTAACTAACTTGTCTGTGTTACTTTTACTTTTTTGGTGCGTGCTATAGGGTGGGGTGTGGAAACATGCAGAATATTTAATAGCAACGTTTTGCATGCTCGCCTGGCACTACATATTGATTCTGTCATGACACTAACTAAAGAATACACATGAAAGTGGTTGTTTTAAAATTAAGCTGTACTGCTGTCTGTCACTTGCATCTATGTGATCAAAAAATGAAAGCCCCTATACAAAAAGGCTAAACACTGGTGTGATCTCTGTTTTAGTTTGTTTCAGATCCACCTAAAGCATGGCGTTTATGTCTCAAGACGTTGAACGAATATTCACCGAGAAACAGCAACGTGTACTAAAGGTTGGTCGGGTTGGAAGCCCGCAGCTTTAGGGAATCAAAAGAACTGCACATTAGGAGCATGGCAGGGACGCCTTGTCTGCTTTTCCTCCAGGATGGGGACAAAAGCAACCCGGACTTTACGTCCAGTAGAGCAGATGAATGGCAGGTTTTTTTTGCATCATTCAGCCGTACTCCAGACAAGTATAGACATTGCTACCATATAGCTGATTTTTATATATGCACCGCAACACATTACCTATCTTGTTTTTCTGTATATTGAATCAGGTAAAATATTTAAATTTTAAATTAATGAAAATTACAGAAGTGACTTATGCGTGTGTGATGTTCTCGCTATGAATAGCTTAATTCAGCCGAACAAAACCTGAAGTTCCTTTTTAATTTGGGAGAAATAAAACACTCGTCTCTTTGTTTTCTCGGGGGAAACATGGCATGAGATGTATGCATGAAACTGTTGCAGGCTCGCACACTACCGTAACCTGGGAAGAACCTGGAAGACGTATCACACCAAGACGATGGTTCTGGCGTTTCAGCATAACTCGCCGAAATTGACAGGATGTTACGTACAAAGAAACAACTCTGTTCATTTTTCTTACTTTTATCTGGGAGTGTGATGGGGAAGAGCTGGCTTTTCTCATGCCTTCTAATTGTTTGTAGGATAATATATAGAATATGGAAACTAAAGTCCTGTATATTGCAAAACAAGTAATTTTCACGAATTGCCTACAATTGCGCACATAGGTTCATCGAAAATTTTGATGTTTTGAATATTAACACATTCATAGTTTTTGCAGCCAAGAATAAAATTACTTATGCTTACGGCCGTCATAAAT
Organism: Ixodes ricinus; assembly: GCA_037355805.1. NCBI lineage: Eukaryota > Metazoa > Arthropoda > Arachnida > Ixodida > Ixodidae > Ixodes > Ixodes ricinus. The sequence goes on from JAZHYW010011881.1 coordinate 95,184, forward strand.
GGAAAAAGGCTTTTCTCATCTAAATTTGCATCTGTTCCATATTCGCGAGACAAACATTTGCGAAGGATCAGTGGAAAAATATTATCACAAAAATGACAATGATTTTATTAAATGACCTGTCAAAAACCATATGTGACTGAGCGCGCAGTTCACTTTAGAGAGGTGATTTGATTACATAAACACATGTTAGATTAACAGAACAGCCTCTTTCTTCTGGTATCAAGAAGTAGGCGTTTATTAAAACAGTGAGTTCATCCAGCGCCTTCTGCTGGTTTGCTACACTGTGTAATGCACGGAATAACAAAAAAAGAAGGGAGTAGAGAACGATAACAAAAAAAAATTTGATATCAAGGAAGTATGAGAGAATATAAAAAAATAAACAAGAAAAAATTATAAATAAATGTAGATGTGAGTGTTTCAATGGCAAGCGTCACTTACCACTTCAGTTCACTTTAGAACACTACTGCCTATGCTGTAAACGAGTATTCTTCACAAATTTCTTTTGGTACATACTCTTCAAAACCGCACGTAGACCAGTTCTGCATATTACCCTAATTGTTTGCATTTAAGGAAGTTCTACTTGACATAAGGTTTGGTGTTCACAAACCTTGAAAGCTTGTTGGGTGGCTCCTTCCCCGACAAAATTCCAAAAGCACAATGGGGCGTACTTGCTTTGCATACGCTTTCCTCGATATGTTTTGGCCTCCGATCTTGTACCGGCGGATGACTTCCGACAATTCTGTTGCTCACGTATTGGCTCCTGTTGTCAAAAACATGCGGCTCGTATTGACGTCACGTCGACCGCCATTGCTCTGCACCATGCTCCTGCGCCCGTACCTTCTGCAACATACATTTTGGCATCATAAAATCTGTTCTTCTCGGCTAGGCGTGCCAAGAACCAATTCGATGGGGCCAAATGTATGCTGCAGAAGGTACGGGCGCAGTAGTATGGCACGGTGCCGTATGACGTCGCATGCAAGGCATGTATAACAGACGATCTTTAACATTGTAATACTATCCGTAACTTTTTATTGTTGCCGACTGCTTCCCCTGGTGTCATTGACTACGACACACAAAACAACTTTTTGGAACATAATGCCTCCACGCGAAGCAAAACAAGGCAGAGAATCACCAGAATCAAGTCCGAGTTGAGTTTGTGCAAGCAATGTGTCATGTAAAATTTTACTATAACGGCAATATTGTTTTTATTGTATTTTTTCCATGAGTCAGAAAAATCCCTCACTTTCGGCATGTACGCCGGCCCCAGATCCGAGGAGTCTGACATGATCTTGTACATTGGGAGGAGACGGCTGCTTCGGGTACACGACACAGTGGAAGAAACTATAACCATCACAGCAACCTGTTGACTTTTCAACTCAGGGTACACACAAATGTCATTGAATGTTTGCAGCATGTTGAAATACCTTTTTTTAGATGTTACTATTTCAAGACCTAAGTTCATCGCAGAACGTTTTATTGTAATATACAAGGTACCCTTCACATCGAAACAACCCTATGTGCAGAAAGTAAAAATTAAATATTCCACCTTTATCCTCCATTTCTGTGCTCTATGCATAAGTGGATAAGGCATGCAGCAACCTCTTAGAAAATGTTTTTTAGCGTAGAACTGAGTTTTTCTCCACGCTTGGAAGGGGGTGCAAAGTTGGGAGATCGATGCCACGAAGAATTTATCACGGAAGTGACTTCATACAGATAACACCAGCCTCCTAATGCGCAGTAGGTATGCCCAATATACCATTTTATCTCACATTCTCGCACTCCTTCACGTTCTCACCCTCTTCGAAGGACCTGACAACCTTGAAGTCGTCCTCGACGTCGTGCTTGAGGTCGTCCTAGAGGTCGTCCGAGACATCGTCTTTGTCGTCGTCTTCTAGGACGTTGTCCTAGACGATGTTTTTGAGGCCGTCCTAGAGGTGGCCCTTGAGGTTATTTCAGAGGTCGTCCGAAAGGTAGGTCTTGACGTCGTCCTTTAGACGTTATCCTCGACGTCGTCTTTTAGGTTGTCCGGGCGACCACTAGGACGACCTCAAGAACGGCGTCCAGGCCGACGTCTAAAACGACCTCTTAATTGATCTTAATTAAAATCGCCATAGAGGTCGTTTTAGACGTCGGCCTCGACGCCGTCCTTGAGGTCGTCCTAGCGGTCGCCCTTGAGATCGTTTCCTGGACATCGTCTTTGACGTCGTCTCAGACGTCGTCCTTGAGGTTTTCATGGGAGAATGCTATCGCAATTCATACACAACCAACAATAATGTTTTCTGTAACAATTTCTTATCTGCTGTCTTGCTCGTTCGCTCGCTTCAACGGGACGCGCAGCTGTCTGATTGAAACGGAGATAGACGCCACTCCGGCAGCCGTGATTCCACTATTTTCGCTCATCACTCTGGAAAGCGGCCGAACGGCCTAGCTCGCGTCCCCTGTGGCACAGGCAGTTCACGTGACTCTCAAGCGCAACTTGGCAAAGCGTTAACCCCCGTTCCCCCTCATTTCTTGTGCTAACCACACGAGGTTCTACGGAAATTTATGCAGAAGAGCACCTATGCACCGACCAATTTTGTTTAATCTTCTCAACAGCAGACATCCATTCTTATTGCTGGCCACGTATCCATTACAATTGATAGAGAAAAGCGTGTATATTTCGCACATTTTCAGTTGACTTTGACCGACTGCTTTCCGACTGCTTGCTACTGCCTATCATGAGAATGAGAGTTCTTGTATATAGCTACCTACGGTAGCAGAGTTGCGCATTCAGCCTTGGCGGGTGGCCGTAGTACCGGCTTTCTTCCACGCCCTGGATCCTTTGCCCCTCACGTGACTAAATTTGGCGAATAGCGGCGCTGCGCGCGGCGCCGCGCGTGGAAAACAGGAAAAGAGGAGGAGTCGAAAGCAAGGGAACTTACGACGGGGCGCGAGCAACGTCGGCGGAGCGACCGTAAAGGTGGCTTTCTTGCACGGCGCCGGATGCTTTGCTCCTCCCGTGATGGATCTCGGCGAAGAGCGGCGTTGCGGCGCGGGGAAAACAAATGCGCAACTCTGCTCCCCTTCCGGGAGCCTATCGAGGAATTCAAATGATAATAACAGATTGGCGCCATCTATTGAGAAGGGTACACTCCCTATCTACACACCATTATTTATTTCACCACGGGCATAAAATAAATCTGAAGATTTTACAAGTGCCCTTCGTAGATTTTGATCTTGCAAATATTGCAAAACCTTCAGTCTGGTTATACGCGGGTCGGAAGTGCTTTAAGGCTTCTTGACTGGTGGCGCGAGTGCGGCTATCAAAAGCAGTCAGAAGCGGTCCTAACTCAGTCGTACACAGTGAAACGTAAATCTGTGAACCAGTACACCCTTACATCTTTGCACGCTTTTGTAGGGTGTAAAGTTGGCTTGTGCACCCATTACATGGGCGTTATCGTGACCAAAACACCGTTTTCTAGGGGTGTTCGGGTGCGAGTTATAGACACCTCAAAACTCCCTTAAGGGCGTAAATTAATTTATAGTGAAACGGTCATCTATAGATATCCAAAATAAAATTAAAGTGTAAATCAACACGCAGGGAATTTCAGCAAAAAGTAAGTGATATTGAATTTCTGACTCACAGCAACAAATTGAGATTTCGACAAATCGTGTCTGCAACAGGTTGGTTTATTACAACATGACAAGCAAAGTTTATGTGCCTCGTCTATCACCATGAGATGTCTGCAGCTGACACATGGCACATAATAAAAAACAAGGACCGACCTTTAGAGGAGCAAAGAAGCAGTGGCTAATGCATGCACAATTGGAAGCCGTTATCGCTTGCACTTAACGAATGAGACCTGTCGCGTCATCGGCATCCAACTACCCCGCCAAAAACTCTTTGTTCTACTCCAAGTCGGCTGCAAGGTTTCTTGCTGCATTCGCTGAAGCCAGCTCTTTCTTCTGCTTTATATCCGCTGCGGCCTCGCTGTTAGGAGCCATTAACTTCGCAAAGCTGCTCCCAAGAGCGATGCTCGCCGCAAGCTTAGACTTGATCGGCCCGCCGGACATAGTGGCGCAAAACTTTACAAACTCTAAAACGAACATGAGCCATTCCGGCATTTTTGTGAGATCGTTCTGAAGCTTTTGGCTTTCTTCGTACTTCTTCCTGAAGTCCTGGTACTTTTTCCAGATCTCACTAAAAATCATGTCCAGTTCCTGAAAGGAAAAAAAATAATCTAATATTTATTAATATCACTGGTCACGGCCAAACTACAACACCCCTATATATCGGCAAATGTCCCAAACGTTACCACAGCTTTAATAACTTACACGCGAACCTATTGCTCGTAACTGGTGTTATTATGTAAAAATTGCTTACATTTTTATGTTGCAAACGGGAAAGAAACTCCCGAGAGTTTAAGAAGCGCAAGAACGTTTTCAGTCCCATGCATTTTATGATCGCTCTCCTGTCAACGATATTTGGGCATTCGCCGATAAGAACGCCGACATACAAATCGCGAAGCGTGGAGCGTGAACGTACTCCGCCGTTTTCTTCATAGTTCCCGATTTGCCTAAAAACTTGCTAAAAACACCAACAAACATCGCTGAAATAGTAACCCAAATATTTGGACAAAATAACTTTTTTCGCGAAGTTAAAAAATTTACAATTTTGCTCCTCATCGTGTTTTTCAAAGTGAAAAGCTCTACTAGCAACATTGAAAAAGTGGCGTCAGGGGTAGGCAAGGGTTCACTCTTTGGGCTGTAGACTTTGTTTCCAACTGATTACAAACAGTTTTATGGTGTCAAATGAATGCTTTGGAAAGTCGCTCTAGCTCCTTCGCAGCAGCACGAAACTAATTCTCGGCATAGTTCATTTTTAGACTGCCCGCTCGGACCGCAAGCCTGCCCACCCGTGACGTCACGGCAATGAAAAGCTCGGGTATATTCGAATCTTGGTTTTGGCGTCATTTTCATTGGCCGATTTCACATTAACTATTCTGAATTTCGCGATACTACATAGCATACGGGAAAGAGTAAAGGACGGCAATTTCGAAATAATGGTTTGTTGGGGTTGCTCAAAAAATCGCCGGAGTTCCCCTTTAGGGCATACTGCAAGGAAAAATAAGTTTTTTTAATGACATAAATGGGACGCGTTTCCTTACATTTTATTATTATTTCCACGAAAAAAATTTTCTCGCATAAAATTAACATTGTTAGACGCTATTTAAGTACAGAAGGAGGAGGTGGCAGCCCGCTAAGCCCCGCCCAGTGCTTACAATGTGCTTATATCTCTTATTGGCTGGAGAGATGATTGACATGTGAAAGGGTGGTTGTAAATTTGTATCTCCGTGCCGTAATAGCATTTAATCGATTATTTGTTTTATGTTTGACAAGCAAATAATTAAGAGAGTCATTATCGTAGTCAAATTTATTCTGAGATTGCTTCCCCGCTTTGTTTTGAAACCTCAACAAACATGGCTGCCGGCGTCTGCGGAGTGCTAAACGATCGAAACTCGTTCAGCTCGTTAATTTTTACGACTACGAGTGATATTGAGTGCACAGAGGTGTTTAGGCCCGCTTCAGACGGGACAACTTTTTCAGCAGTTTTAAGGTTGCTGGCGGGTTGTTCCCTAGCTTTCCGTAGACCGGCACGAATTGCGGAGATAGAGCCCGGCTCGAAACAAGCGAGAGAAATTCGAAGATATTTGAAGCGGCAGCACGCAATCAGGTCGATATTTTCACATGATACCCTGTGCCGGTGATGATAACAACTAAAGGCTTGGTTCTGGTCTGAAATTGATATTTTTTGGAAATAGACTGTTCCAGAAAGATGCATTAGTATTCTCAACGCCATTTAAATGCATGAAACACGTTTATTGTGCGTAACTGTGTGTCTAAATAGTATAAGAAAATTATATTTAATGATGATGATGGCAAATTGCAGCAATTAATCGCTACGTGTGAACGCGGGTGGTCCGTGTTGATGGCGCTGCAACGTCAAGTTCCAGGAGGAAATTGCCGTTCTGAAGCGACCTATAAGAGGAAGACCTCCTCAACCGGGCAGTTTGCAACAAACAACTGCCGCAAGTACGCGCCTCCGGAAGCATTGTGCGAATGTTCGTTCTAGTAGCGAGACTGGCCTAAGCTTAGCGCCTCAGATCAAATGTTTTGATCAATTTGGCTTGATTTCTTTCTTTGCCCGTGTTGATACTGACTAAATATCTTGGTTCCCGTAAAAGCGTTCCCCCTGCTTTGTGAATGGTGCAACCGTCCTGATTGCGACCAAGGATTCAGTACCGAGACGAAATCTACAGAGTTAAGAATTGCGAGCCATTCGGTTGGACGTAATCGGGAGTTCGGCTTGCATCAGGTTTGTCTAGGTATGTCCCTCTCATTGCGCCTAGAAGGGCAACTAGCTTTCAAGTTTTGCAGCGCACTTGGTATTATGATGCGAATATTTTTGCGTCGCTTTTTAATTGTGAGCCATTACGCTCATCCACCTTGCTCGCTGATGCCATGCGAAAAACAAATAACAACGGTAACGCTTGAAAGGCTGCATATTTATTTTGTTGATATTTTCTAGTGCTCTCGATCGCTTATTACGCACATCGATCAACACTGACAGACGCTTGTATTGAACCGTGGCTCGTGCATGACAAAACGCTCGAACGCCGCTTTCGTGGTCGTGTCTTCTGAGCGTTGCAGAAGTTTTTAGACAGGGAAATGAATAGCAGACGGACGGAGGCGAAAATGGGCGCCAAAAAGCACTTTCAGTGTCCGCGTCTCACTGCATAGCAGACGACGATAGACATCGGTGGAATAGCGGACGATGCCGGAGGCTGCCGCTCGTCTGCTCGCATGACTAGAAGGCGGTTTTCGACTTCCAGACTAGACCAACGTTATTAGATTAGCTCAGTTACGGAACGGCTCATAGACGCTGCTTCCACAAGCAGTACCCCCCCCCCTCACCTACCACGGCTCCCATGTTAAATGCAGTGTATTGTGTGAAAGACGTATGTTTCGATGCACGGCGCTTGGACGGCGTTCCAGCTCTGCTCTATGGAACACACAGTTATGAGATTAAAATCTAGATGTCGCTTTAAACGACGTGAGGCGGACTGAAGTGAGTGAGAGGAAGGGGGGGGGGTATCCCTTCCGCGGGAGTTACACAACTGACCTAATCTAGTAACCAGGAATGGGCAGTATTTCAAATACAAGTATTTGAAATACGTATTTCAAATACTTTGTGTATTTTGCATTTGTATTTAATTACAAATTGGGTAATGTATTTGACGTGTGTATTTAAATACTAAAACGTGGGTATTTCAAATACAATTGTAATTAAATAAAATTGTGTGGGCGAAAATACATCCCTCAAATTTATTGTCACGACTCATTTTGCTGATCCTAAGACGTGTCCAAAGCTCGTTTTTATGCATGTGGTTCTAAGCTATAGTCTCCATCCTTTATTCGGCCATAGGGCTTTTTTCTTTTTCTCCTCCGGCTTTATTTTAAAAGCACTGTCCAGAGCAGGAAGAAAACTATGTTCTGCACCGAATGCGGTGTCTCTCAATCAAGCACAAGCTTTTAGTGACTTTGTGATTACGGGGCTAGTCCAGGGCAAGGATAGTGACGAAATCGACGTTCACAGGCAGACTGGCTAAATAAGTGCCTGTGACAACTTGTGATGCTTTCTAGCCTGATTTCCATCCATATTTTTGCCTGGAACATTCTAAATGCGTGGGTCGTCCATATTTTCGTAACTGGTGCGAGTTGCAACAATAAAAAATTCTCTAGCTAGTGCTGCGCGTCTTGGTCGTCTCTGTTCTTTGTTGGTCTATACCAAAATGTAATCGACAAAAAAAGCTGCTTGAAGCTCTGTACTTTTTTCACCTATTACGTCCAAGCTGATTACATTTTTTGTGATTATATTTCTATTACGTCACTAGAGCCTCGCACACTAACTCCCGAGTGTGCGATGCAAAATTAAATCGAGATACCCAGAAACCCGTTGCAGGTGCCCTGAAGTCGCTGACGCAAATTTCGAGGAATGTATTCGGAAAAGTATTTGGAGGAAACCAAATACATTTGGTTGTATTTGTATCTTGTATTTAAATGCTTTTTTTGGAAATGTAGATAGATTTGTAATTAAATACGTTTTTGACGAAGTATTTTGTATTTGTATTTCGATACATATTTGCGTGTATTTTGCCCATCCCTGGTAGTAACGCTGGACTAGACGGATCGGATGACGCGAAAGAGACACTACGCTTGTTAGCCTGTTCGATCGAGCAGCCGAATCAATCCATTAGTAATTGGCTTAGGAGCGGGGCTTAGAGCGAGCTGTGACCGCCAACTAAATTCCGTGTCCTAATTATGCCATTAAGAAAAAACTTTCTTTTTGTTGCAGTGTTTTTTAAGCAGTAACCAACTATAGAGTTCTAGTTTAAAAAGAAAAGCTCGAGGTACGCTTAGGCACTTCTTATGAGTTGTGAATGCGAAAGCACGCACGCCGCTTTTCGCTCCCTTCTTTAAGCGCGAAAAACATGCGCGTCAAAACTGTCCGATCCGGCGTGCGGACTGTCGGAAAGAAGGCTGCTCCGAATCGCCGCACAAGACGATTCGAGTCACATGGCTTCCGACGCGTCGTGGCGTCGCTCAGTTCAGCTCCGCCCTGTTTCGGGTATCCCTCTACCGAATGAATGGATGGATGCTAATGGATATATTCAAAACGGGTGGTAGCCCGCGCCACCCAGCGTAGATACCTAAGATACTTCCCTCGCCCCTCTTGGTTTCCTGACTTTAAAACAAACACAATATTTGCATTAGATTCTATTAAGGTGTGCGTGTGTGAAGATTTTCCGTGAGGTTACTTTTCTGCTCAACATCACTTAATCGCGATGGACCGCAGCGGACCTTAGCAGCCATCCCAGCGAAGCGAGCACCACGTACAAATCACGTGACTACTTATCGCGCGCATTGCTGCGTCTCTCCCGACGTTCACGTGACACTCACACGACATTGGAATGGCTCGTAGCGTCCGCTGCTGTCTATCCTAAGCTGAAACGGAGTATATTCAGGTTTCGACGGCCTCGCTCGGTCGCAGAAGGCCGACTTGCTATGGCGCGCGAAATCAGCAGCTCGTATTGTGCGCGCGGGAAAACTCGACGGCGTCCATTTCCTTCACAACGACGACTCGCGTCGCGTGACGCACCGCGCACCGCCACTTCCGCTTCCCCGAGCCCGAGCAACGTAGCGCCTCCATCCGAAAGTCACGTGGCAACATGACGTTCGGGCCATTCGTGCTGCCATTGGCTGCAGCCCTCCGAAAATCGGACAGCAGTATTGCGAATATCTGGCAAGCTGGTCGCATGCCGGCGCCGGACGGGCCGATCCGACGCTCCGGTGCGATGAAAACCCTCGCCTCCGAACGTCGTTCCGGCAGTTCGCAAGTCGGATCGGACAGTTTTGACGTGCATGTGTCTCGCGCTTTAATCTGCGGCGTACAACGCGCTGACCTTGGGCATGGAACGGTGCAGCTGCTGCCTCGCGGACACGCAGCGAAATCGGGTGAACGATCATTCAAACTGTCGTGTGCCTTGCGGCGCGAGGAAGGAACAGGCAGCAATGTAGTTCCCAGCAGAACGAACCCCTTGGTTTATTCCATGCGCCGTCTATATTGCCACTCGCCGTACAGCCGATAAGAGGCGAGCGAACGCGGTGATCGATGATAACACAACACTGTGATAACACAGTCAGGATGACACCAGACAAACTGACGCGCAGCGGCCAATGGGAGCCTCGTCGACGGACGCCATCCAATGGGACCGAAGTGTAAAAGGTGCCGTTGGCTAGCTTTACGCGTGGTTTCATTCAGGTGCCGCTTTGCATGGTTTCAAAGCTGATGACGTCGGCTCGCTCCATGAGACAGGTAATGCTTTCGCATAAAAATGAAAAATCTGGAATTATAAAATACTTTAAAAGATACGCACTCGTTGTTGCTCTGGTATACGTATACGAGGTTTGTCCGGAAAGTACCCAGCCGTTTTGATTATCCGGATAACCCGCCGCACAGATTCAATATCAGTAGGCTGATATTCAGACAGGACCCTGCTGGGCATGCGCAAAGAATCTTTTATTTTTTTATATCTTAGTATGCTCCGTTTACAGCAAGACGCCATTCAATTTAGTAAAGCGCTGTGTGGTTGTCGGATTTATTATGACAGTGAGTTTATCAGCGGCATCATATTTTACTTTAAAATTTAATATTCAACGGCTGACACTTTTTGAACGAATAAGAAGCTTTCAAGGATGATTCAATGAATGGTTGCTACATATAATTTTGGTACGACTGAGGGATGCAGCAAAAAGAGAACGACAAAGTTGTGGTAAGCTGGTCACGGGAAACTTCATCACGAGAATATGTCTGCCCATTCGTCACGTCTCGTACTATTTTCTGGCAAAAACACAGCTTTACCCAGGTGTACCATGCGTCTTACAGTCCAAACATAAATCCCTAAGACTTTTAGCTTTTTCCAAAGCTTAAATCGCATTTGATAGGCTGAAGATTTGAGAACGTGGGTGATATTAAAAGAAAGCGTAGAAACAGTTGATAGCGATCCCGGGAAAGATCTTCTCAGCATGTTGTAAAAAGTGGACTGAACGCTGGCATAACTGTTGGACGTTCCAAGGGAAATACCTTAAAGGAGATGGAGGCGAAATTTCCCTAGAGCTGGGCCGCCTTCATTTTATAAAATAATAAATGTCGACATACTTTCAAGACAGACCTCGTATGTGAAAGCATAGTGGCGATTTGGGCTGGTAGGTGATGGTTGTGCATGAGGAAAAACAGCACTCAAAGGGAAAGGACAAAAGCCCGAACACAACGCCTGTGTGTGCGTGTATGTTTCTTTTAGCGCTGTTTTTCATACCGTATATGAGAGCTCTAAAATCCATTACATTACATTATTACGTCTGCAATGAAGTCTTGCCTAAAATGTTGTCCCGCTGACAAGTTGTGATTGCCTCTGCCTGATGCTGGGTCCTGCCCACAACACGACTGAACTTCAATGGGCCTTAACACCATTACTTTATATGTAAATTAGTGTATATGTAAAGCTCCGTATTTCTAAACAAAACAAATAAAATACTAAATAAATCTTGCAGATAACCATGTTGTTTATCTAGATTAATACAATAATATATTTGATATTGGACTGCACTGCGGCGAAAAAAAGCAGGAATAGCACCACAGATCAGATTTTAGCCAAATTTCTAACCTAAGATAACTGGTAAAGATAGTTTTTCGTCAATCGTTAATAAAAATATCGGAATAATGTTGCTGTATTTCTGGGTCAAAATGAGCAATTTTAAACCAGTGAACTGTTCGAACACGTGTTCAAGTTACGAGTATTACAGAGACAATTGCTTAAAGTAAAGCTTTTTTATGGGAAAGGTTACAGCCTCTCATCCATTATATCCTCCGGTGCGCACTTTCTTTCATTTTTAATGTTTCGTTCTGTCTTTCTCTCTCTCTCTCTCGCAGTCGTGCGCCATTTGATTAGCCCAGCATTTAGCGCGAATGTGTATACCTTGGTTCACTTCAATGATACAGCAGTGAGGGCCTAAGCAACACGTACTTGCATAAATATTGATTTAACGAGAGGTTAGCTTAAATAAAAATACAAGCTCACCTCCGTTTTTTTTGTCGTTGTTTTTTTTTTTGATTGTTGCAGATAGGAAATTTTCAGAAGAGGAATATTTTATTCACGGTTGACTGGTGTCTTAATGTTCAAGATTTAGGTAATAAAACGAATACACAACCATGAATCCCTTCGATACCGGAGCCGAATTCGAGGAGAGATTTCACATGTAACCTTGGAGTTTGCAGCGCGAGCCGTCGACTCACAGCGTTATTTAGATATCTCTGATCTAGTGGCTATGCTGTTTTCTGCCCTATTAAAGACAATGAAGTGAAAGACATGAGCTTTCACTCCATTGTTGCTCGCATATCTTCGGCTCCGACCAAAACATGCACAGGCGCTCGTCTTTTCTGAGGTGCTACAGAAACTTGTAATCGAGGTTAATATGTTTTTCGCCACAGGCAAAACTCGAATAGAAGACGGCTCTTTTACATCTTTTTCTTGTGCATATTCGATACATCTCTTTTTATGACTTTCGCGCCTTCTCTCATACCTGCTTATTTGTGCGACTATTGAAACAGACGGCGTACAGCCGTGAGAATAGTAAAAATCATTAAGTGCATTGGATTTTTAGAACGACAGGAGGTGCATAAGATACCGCACCTTCATAAAACTTTCGCGTTTTTTCTTGTTGTATTCGTAGAGATTTAGGCACGGTGCATTGTCGAATGAATCCAGGACCTTTTTCCGGATGTTCTCTTCCTTCTGCTTTAGTTCCTCAGGCGAAAGTGATAGTCCATATGAGATTAATACCTGCAAAGTAAGGATATGCATTTCAATATTATTTTTATTTGTTAATTCAGGGTCACACGTGCACAGACTCTGGCCTCCGCCATGTCTCTGCTCGTCAAAGTGAGCACGTATAAATGCAAGCCTGCCGAAGCTACCTTCACGGCGTGCTGCCCGTGCTTGCACGCAGGGGGCACCAGCCACCACGATATGTTTGTAATTATGTAAAGGCACTTTGCATTCACATCCATTGGCAGGCCGCAATGTCAGTTCATCATCAAATCGCCTAGTTAATTTACCTCTAGAAATAAAAAAGCACTATATTTGATGTGACGCGATCTAGGGAAGAAAACGTCTCACAAGAGGACCCTCTGCAGGCCCATCGTTTTGTAGAAATGTTCCTAAATGAATTCCACGGTCTTTTTTTATTTTCAGCGTGTTATTTTGTTATTTTTTTTCTAAAAATGTTACAACTTTGGCTTGTCACTAAGAGATACTTGTACACCAGCATAATAAATTAATGAACATAAAGGGCAAAAGGAACATAGGCAGCAATTATGAGCAGCTGTAGCTGGCACACGAAACCCTCTTTCGTTGGGTGGAACCACAATAAATGTTTCTATAAGTGTAAATTAATTCTAACTTTTGAAGAGAAAAGCATTCATCTGACGATTATTGTACTATGTTACTACCCTTTCTGTGCGTGGGAGGCAGCTTCATATCTTCGACTATAATATCTGTTTCGCCATATTTAAATCACTTCACCCGGTGTATAACCGGGTGAAAAGACCAAAACACTCGCCTCCGATCAGTGGAACCGATGGTTGTCACTGATCCCGTCACTTCACCCGGTGTATAACCACATTCTGTTTGACAGTAACGCATGCACACATATCTTTAAGGCGCGTCTAAGTTTTAACCGGCCTCACGCCAACAGCAATGAGAACTGCAACAACGACCCACTCCCCTGCTCGCGTGTTAATTACATCCGCCATTTTGTACTACTTGTGTAAAGGACGAAAGACCAATTAAAGTAATTACATTTTTTTTTGAAACGACAACTTCATGATTGTGCACGTTTTTTGGGAGTGAATGACTGTGCATAGCTACAAAATTACCTAGAAAACGTTATTTTGTTTTCGATTCAAGTGCTTCGCCATACGTCTGGGTTGTCTTTACTTTAGAAGAAAGTATCAGGTGAATTTAGGAACAATCGCCAAGATGCTCACTTTGGTGGCATTGGCGAAAACAATTAACTACGCATTACCGCTCAAAACATTGTGCAGGCCTGCAATAAAATGTCAAATATTGCGTCACTATTTCCATGCCTTCTCCCGCATTTTTACTCGATGTGTTTTTTATAACAACATAATGATGTAGCCTCCTTGCTTAATGACAACCACCATTAAACAAAGCCGAAAGACCGACACTTGTACACAAGAATACAAATTAGCGGTTGGGCTCTGTTCCACAATGCTCTGAGGCTTTAACAGACCGAGTGTTAAAGGTGCCCTGAGTAGGTTTTTGAGATTGCCTAAATATGGCGGTAACTCACTCTGCGAGCTCTAAGCATCCTAGAAATCCATAAATCCTAATGATTCGCGGTCGATTTTTCTATTAAGAAAGCAATCAAAGCTCAAACACACCGAGGTCATCTCCGGCGATGGAAAGAGCATTTTTCCGGCTGCCAGGACGACATGTGACCAATGAAAACGCGACATTTCGTTGAGATTGCGAATGCTGTTATGACAAAATGTGTATGACTTTATAGATAAAAGGATCCAATAAGAAAACTCGAAAACATTTTAAGTTTTCGCGGAAAGGGAACATAATACTGCAATAATCGTCTCAAAAAAATGCACTTATGTTTCCTCTTTTTTTTGTCTTTCGCGGGAGTGACTAGATTTGAATCGTAATCCGGGCTGTATGAACAATGAGCAGCGCGCATTCGAGATATCACTCCGCGATTCCACTGATCGGACGCGAGAGAATTCTTTGCTTGCTATAGGCTGACAGTGGTCCTGGTTTCGAGACATGATACTCCCATCGCTGTAGATGACCTCGGTGTGTTGCAATTTTTGATTGCTTTTTTAATCAAGAATTCGTCCACGTATTGTCTTAATTTAGAGATTTCTAAGATGTTTAAAGCCAGCAGAGTAAGCTGTGGCCATATTTAGGCGATCCAAGGTACCAGTAAGTATTCATAATTCAGTAAAGAAAATTATAATTATTTTTGAAAAAAACTTTCAACCTTTCCACTCTGGAGAAAGAGGAAGAGCAGCGGAGCTAAATAGCTTCTTTTCTCGGCGGTGTCTTTCCAGGCGAGCGATCTGCTCTTCTTTCGCAAGGGAATCTGAAGCGCTCGACACAGCGGAACTTTAGGCGATAGCGGCCTCGCGGCGGTTGCCTAAGCATTCGCGCTGTTGCGCACATCGCCGCACGTTCCGCTCCCGCCCTTCTTCCTCCGAAGAAAGGTTGCCGCCATCTATAAGCGTCGGCGGCAACCAGTTGTCTGGTTGCCGCCGTCGCTCATAGATGGCAGTAGCTGTCCAGACTCAGGTGTCATCATTTCTTTGCTGGTGAAGATGATCCTGGCGAACCTAGCCCTTAACAGCTCTGCTGTAAAAAAAAAAATGAGACGTTTACAACAGCCTGTAACGCCGAATTAGAGCGCAGCTTTTGAGGAGGAAGAGGGAAGGGTACTGAGGGGAGAATATACCCCTCCCTCCTCATCCTCCCTGCTACTTCTCTTCCCTCCCCTCCTCTTCCTCCTCCCCCTCCCTATTCTCCTCCTCGTCATCCCTTTTCCTCCTCCTCTTCCCCTGCTCCTCCTCCCTCCTCCTTCCCTCCCCTCCCTCTCATCGTCTCCGTCCCCCTCGTTTCCTTCCCCTCCACTTCCGCCTCCCCCTCCTCCTCCTCCTCCCCTCCACCTCGTCCTGCTTCCCTCCTCCTCCCCGCGCGTTGCATCGTGGGTCATTTTCCATAATGCACCGCGCGGTTACGCCGACGGCGACGGTAACAGCGATGGCGATGCCGCTCAAGCCGGAAACAAAAGAAAGTTGCTCGCTCGTCTACGCTGCTTGTATGCTTGAATAGGCTTCCAGCTTTTACGAGGAAGAACATGAATGGCGTATTTCGCCTGTTTTGTGAGTGTCAGCTAGTGAGTCTTAGTTATGAACCGTCATTAATGATGACGACGATGACTCTTAGGCGCCGATTACGTCATCGAGCGGCGTCATTGACGTTGCCGTCGGCGATAACCGACGTGGTGCATTGGATGCCGATAACGTCATCATCCTCGCTGAAATGTTAGCGGACAGTATCGCACCGCTAAATCTTAGCGGACCACAGTGTTCGCCGCTAAATTTAGGTGAAAATTTTCCCTGAATGATGAGGCAAGCAGGAGACGGAGGAAGGGCACGTAGACCTGCTCTCTGTGACCTTCCCGTCCGTCCTCCTGCCTCAAGAGCTGCGCTCCAATCCGGACGTTGCAGGGAGTTCGCCAAACGGCTTTCATTGTTTTTTTTTTTGAGCGCAGCTCTTATGTTCTTTTTCCAGCTTGAACGGTGTCGGTCGTCGGCGTAACCGCGCGGTGCTTGATGGGTAAATTTCCCCGCTAAATTTAGCGGAAAATGTTCCCCGCTAAATTTAGTGGAAAATTTTTCCAGCTAAATCTAGCGGAAAGATATTTCCACTAAACTTTAGCAGAAACTTTTCCCCGCTAAATCTAGCGGAAAATTTTCCCGCTAAATTTAGCGAAAAATTTTCCTCGCTAAATCTAGCGGAAAACATTTCCCGCTAAATCTAGCGGAAAATTTTCCCCGCTAAATCTAGCGGAAAAGTTTCCCCGCTAAATCTAGCGGAAACTTTTCCCGCTAAATTTAGTGGAAAAATTTCTCTGCCCCTCCGAACCTCGAGGTCACGTAGACCCCAGGCCACGTGACCACCCCCCCGTCACGTGACCTTCCCCCGTGCATTCTCCTCCTCCTCAAGAGCTGCGCTCTAGTTCGGCGTTACAGGGAGTTGTAAACGGCTTTCATTCTTTTATCTGGATGACCATCGTACCTACGTGCTTACCTTTTGCGTGGATCCGCTTGAATCTCCTAACCTGGCAGTCAAACCGCATTAACTAAATATTTCGTCTACACTGGGAAACAAGTCCCACCATACTAGAACATACGAAAATCGCACTGCCTAAAACTTTAGTAGAATATTTGTTTCTAATTTGTTCAGCTTAGCGTGTTTTTGTTTTTCATGCCGTACGCTTGAACAAAGCAACTTTAGTTAGGCTGAAGCTTCACGAACGCCCGCTGTTGTGACTCGAGTAGTTGGCAGTATTGTAACTTTGTTCTCGGTGAAGCGGAAATAGCCACCACAACTTGGCCTTTTCAGCGTGCCATATATACGCACACACAATCGGGAGCAATGGGCGCTCATCTGCCAAGCCGAGCAAGCTACACAGGCAATCTCGGAAACTTCTAAACGGCAGATTCAAATTTGTTTACAAATAGCTCCCTTCAAATAATATTTTAGACCTAGGGCCTTGCTAAGACTCACTTAAAGAAACAAGAAAACTTGAGACGACTGAGGACCACAAAATAACGAAAGGTGCTGGCGAGCATCAAATCTCAACTACATGACTGAGTGAAAGAGGTTCAAATCTAGGGCAGGCTCTTCTGGTCGACATTAGACTCACTCACCTCTTGGACAGAATTACAATACTCCAGAAAAGCTTTCTTTCGCGCAAGCTCCGCACAGAATTCAGCTGTTTTCTGTAATGTAAAATACCAGAATTCAGCATCTCCACAATTATCCGTCTTATGAACTTAACACAACTGAGAGAACAAAAATTAATAAAAAAAAATGTTAAAGTGTTTTTTTTTATCTGCAACATAAAATGAGATTAAATTTAAATAGCGTGATTGGAAATTATGGAGCCCAACTTTTTTATAGGTGAAAGCTTGCCTAATCAAGGCTATCTAAATACATGCATTTATTATATTGTGTGACATGCCGAGGCTGGATCTAATAGTTTCCGTGGAAATCGGCGCCAGCACTTAGCAATTTAAACCTTTCATCAAATGTGTATTCGACAGGTGGCTTGATCAAATTGCGAGGCTCCCTTTCTGTAGAATATAGGGCCAGAAAACTTGCCAAGGTCAACGGAGGACGGCGACGCAGACGACCGAGTGGCGGGGCGCGATTGGCGTGCAGGGCGTCGATTTTTAAGCACCATTATAGATCGGGCTTCAGTATTTCAAACACCCTACACTGCATGAACTGAAAATATATTTCGTATTTTGTATTTTTTTAAATATAAAACTTACACATCTTTTGTGGTTTTGCGGGGTTTCTGTTTTCTTCCAAATTCTAACGCGGTAAGTGACACAACCAAAACGCGCGTCCGTCAGTTTTAGTTGTAAAACATAAAATAGCGCAAAAAAGACAAGGACAAGAAGTATACAGGGCAGGCTCTAACTTTCAACTAGTTTTATTTGTTTATTATTTATTAGTTGTTTTTCATTCCCCTATTTTAAACAAATTTAACAAAAACTATTTGTGTTACGTAATGTAATTATGTTCGGCACCCACATAAGTGACAACATTAATGCATGTGACGAACTGCATGACTGAACGAATAAGGCAACCAATGTTTTCTCGCTAGATATGCCTCAAAGTGTACATGTCCGCAGATTAACCTTTCGCATATATCCAGTTTCCTAGCTGTATGTTGCGTTTATCTCAAGACTGGCAGAAGAAAACACAAAGTTGGCGTCGCAAATTGGCAACGGAAGAATTTTTTTTTGTGCAGGCACTTGGTTAATTAGTTCAAGTACGACGGAAGCTTTACAGCCAGCGGTCCAGCGCTGGAAACGAAGTTAACTTCAGTAATTTGTAAACTATCGTCATGTACGGCATTAAATATTGGCTTTGTGAATCTGGTTACATTGTGAATAGAAGAATCAGAAGTGACATGGAAGTGACGTTCCTATTTGAGTTCACCGTCCTTAACTACAAAGTAAGGTTATGTCCCTTACAGTTTATAAACCAATTTTATACAAGCTTGTATGACGCCGGCTTGGACAAAGGAATAGCAAATATATATAAAAGATAAAAATATTGTTCTTGTTGTTGTTTTACTTACGCCGACCATAATGCCAGGCACCGGAAGTTTCTCGGAAGAAAACATTGGTGTAATTTTCTGTAAAGAGATACAAGAGGATTTGATGTCAATTCAAACATGCCTTGGGCAAAAGAAATAGTTTTTGTTTATTCCGATTTAAATTAAGGAACATTAGAGAATTTACTAACCAAATAAATATTAAGCTGTTCTGCCGTTTTATTTCCCATTTTAGATATCCCTATTCTTGGCAACACGGCGGAGGAAGCATGACGTGATTTAGGCCCGCAATTATCCGGATATTTTTAACTGTACCTGGGCCGGCTTGCTAGGAACAACGTCTCAGCTGAGACTGGGTGAAAGAAAGCACTGGCAGACCCAGCGCACGAGCTCACGTTACTAAAACTCTCAGTTCGGAAACTGACCTTCGAAACCTGGACCCCTGGCGTTCACAGAGACCAAACTAGATGCGATTACAGCGCCACCCTTGAGCGACAAGTCAAAACATGAAAGTTGTTTTCTACAGCTACTGCGAGATGGCCCTGCGAGATGGCACCAGCGGCCCTTGCGCGACTCGACCGAAAAAGGCAACTCCGCTTCTTTCTGTTTATTTTTTTAACAATGCAGTCTTCTTTCGTATTACCTAGGAAGACCACACGTCAAATATTACAACCTAGTTCTGTCTAAATGTTTCTTAGCTGTCCGGCCAACTTTGCATCTCGCAAAGTTGCCGAAATCGGCTGACTCGAGTGGGTGAATTCAGGTGCAACCAACAGCGCAGTCAAGGCTACGGCGTGTGCATAGCCAACATTCAGCTAAACGTCGTCACCATTGCCCCCTTTTGCCTGTTTTTACTTTCCCGGGCAAGCGTAACGGGTGACGTCAGTTACGTTTCCTCTCGGCGCTGAGCGGTGTTTACGGGATTGCCGTAACGCGCCTGCGCAGCGCGCTTCTCCGGCCACACGCCGTGGTCCCGCCGTTACCGCGATCTTTCGCGTCACAACCGCCGTTGTCGTCGCACCCTTTGTGAATATTGTCTCTTGGAGTTTCGTCCACACTACGGACACTACGTGCGCAAACTTATGCCGCAGTTGTGCAGACGTCGTCGAATGTCGTAGACACCAAAACGTGGTGAACAGTGCGGTGCAGACGACACCTCTGCCTGGGACATGCCCACCCCCTCCCGCCCGTCATTGCGTAGAGGATCACGTGACATCTCGTACCACGTGATAGTTTGTTCTTGGTGGCCCGAGGCCAATGTTGCCGGACGGAGACGAAGTTGCGGTTTCGATTTCGGCATGATGAGAAACAGCGCAAAAGGATCGTGTTTATAATTAAATCGAAAATATATATCCATTTTTTTTGCGAAGCAAATGACGTACTGTTTTTTATTAGGGTTTTTTAATGGGAAATCAATAATCAACCCGAAATCTTCGGAATTAAGTGAGTTGCCCCTGAACCAATACGTGCAGCCGTGCTCTTCCCGGAGGGGCCGCTGCGAGAGAAATGGAAGCATTGCGTTCTCCATTAGTTCGTTCTCGAGTACGGATCGGAGCACTTTTTGAAAACAGGCTCCTATGGCAGTTTTCCATCTGAGTATTCTAGTAACATAAGCACGAGCTGAGCGGGACTCAAACCGAATCTAAAGAAGCCCGCGCGCCCTAGACCTTGCAGTGCTTTCTTTCACCCATTCTCAGCTGAGACGCTGTTCTAGCAAACCAACCCTGGTACATCGGTACAGGATCCCTTCTGCGAATCAGCATTTCTCGATTGCGCCCATGTTGGTTGTTATCGAATCTCATCGCTGATGATTTGTGTACGTGTGTTGATACCACGTCATCGAGACGAATTTAAAAAGCAATAGAACCATCTGACTGCCTATAACGAGCTAATACAGCAGGCAGGCCCGGCCTTATATCGTCAAGCGCCCTGGGCGACCTCCGGCCATGGCGCCCCCCCCCCCCCCTGGTTTTTTTTATACGCCCCTATCTACTATACTTCGTTTCACCTTATGTTGTGCCGCAGCGAACGCTTAGAAGCGCGAGCTCATAACGTTGGCAGCTGCTCTTAAGTCACGAGAGCTTGTGCCGCCGAGATGTGCCCCAGAGCAGGGAGCTCGCGCTTGTAGTCTTTCCTGCGGTACATCATAAGGTGAAACAGAGTATAGGTATGACATCACGTTGTTATTAAACATGTGAGTAATGGCCCAACACGAGCGTTTCGTCAGACGATAACCGCATTCCAAAAACGAAGAGAGCTGTGTTCAAATAAATAAAAAAGCTAAAATATTTTCAAAACGGGGGCTTGGCGGCGCCCCCTATTGGTGGCGCACTAGGCGACCGCCCAGGTCGCCCACCCTTAGGGCCGGCCCTGACAGCAGGCAAGTGTTCCCAAATTCGTCTTTGGCGCATCGGAACGCGAGGAGGAGCACGTCAATCAAGGACCAACATAAAGAACGGCCAGGGAACGGTGGCGAGGTGGCCAAGCGTGCGCCGACATTGCTTGGTGTCGAGGGAAAACAAACGGATGTATTTGAGGGGTAATGAAACCAACGAGGTATGCAAGGAGCTGACAAACACTCTTGAAAATCCTCTGTTGGCAACTGGAATGCCTGCACAATGCGGGAACTCAAGACACCGCTGTAGTTGGAAGCCTAGAAATGCTACTCTATAGTGAACGTGAAGTCAAAGGCTCGGACACATACAAGTGCCGACACGCATGCTAAACGCGTAAGACACCGGGATTCATACTAAATAACGAACTCTATTGCGTAGCAAGTTTGGCGCTGTCTTATTGATCCCTTCGGCTCGTAGTGTCCTGAAAATCGTCCTGGAAGAATGTGTCTCTCCTTTCCATGTTTCCCCCTCGGATTTCCTCCTCACTTCTTTACGTCTTTCTCGCATGCTAAGCGTCTAAGCGGCTGATAGCCCCTCAGACCTGCACAACAGGAATTATACCTCTATCAGACGGGCACCTAAAAGGACCTTTACGCCAAAGGCCTTCAGAATTTTTAAATGACCTTTAAGTTCTGCTGTGCCAGACAGCGCAAGTACCGCGTGTCCGAAATAGCGGCCAGGCTTTTAAATCGACCGCAAAAATCGGTTTCTTAACCAATCGCGTTCCAATTTTGTACAGCGTTAGCCACAGGTGGTGCATTTTTCTATAAAATACGCAAAGAGCGAACTTACCTGAGGAAAAAGTAAAAAAAGAAAAGGGCTTAACTCATGGAAACACAGCGAAGCCACCGGTCTTCAAACCACAGGGCGCCCTATGGTTTGAAGACCGGTGGCTTCACAGCGTTTTCGTAGGAGTCAAACCTTTTCTTTTTTTTACTTATTCCTCAGGTAAGTTCGTTCTTTTGCGAATTTTATAAAAAATATGCACCACCTGTGGCCAACGATGTACAAACTCGGAACGCGATAGGTTAAGAAACCGATTTTTGCAGTCGATTTAAAGAGCTTGGCCGCTATTTGTGACACGGGATAAATGTCCTTTAGATTATGTTTACAGCGATTGAAGTCTCGTTGCTCGTTCAAACGCATAAATCACGTTCACTCCAGAAAAATATTATTTCTAGCGATATAAATAATTTTTTAAAAGTTTTTCTTAAGCAAACAGAATATTAAAAAAGACAAAATGACGAGTTCAGTCGACTGATTAAAACAAGGTCCCCTTTAAGCCCAAGCAAAGTGTCTTTTCGACAATTAGCGGCAACCCTGAGCGTCTCCCGCTCATGCCCGCTCACTCAGTCCTAACCAACGTTACTAGAACCACTCAGTTGGGAAACTGCCATAGAGACTGCTCTGAAAAAGTGGCACCGATCCGTCCACGAGAACCGAGCTAATGGCGATCCCAACGCCGCCATTTCTCCCGCAGCGGCCAGTCCAGGAACTGCACGTGACTTCCATTTTCGTTGTAATCAGGCCATTTTGGGGCCAGAACAGATACTGTGGAAGGGGCTTCGAGGTACCGCCCCCGACTCCCAAGCGGACGCGCCGCGGATTACTACCGTGGTTAATATGCGCCTAACTCAGGACGCGCTACCTGAAATCCCCGCTGAGGCACGGTTGTATAAAAACAATATTAATTATACTGCAAAACCTTGCGAACTAAAGATTTTAGAAAACAACACGCGCCCTCCATTTTGTACTAAACTCCAATAAAAGTTACCACAAAAAGAGTTTTTTTCCGTTAGTTTTTACGCAAAAACATGCTTTCTAAAAGCTCAAGGCGACCACAGTTAAGACAAATGATACAGAGTGGCGCTGTTGTCGTATTTAGCTCGGTCTCGGTGGACGCCAGCGGCCCAGGTTTCAACGGTGAGTTTCCCAACTGAGAGTTCTAGTAACGTTGGTCCAAACGTTGCCCAGTGCTCCCGCTTCGTTCCGTGCTTCTGCTACGCGCTATTGTCCTGTTCGGTTCGGCGTCGCGCGTCGCGCTCGATTTCATCGCACGCGTCGGAGGTCCTGCAGCCGATCCTCCCAAAGTCGTA